>JBBGZY010002357.1:0-123577 GCA_037952925.1 Lithobates clamitans | reverse complement strand
AAGAACAAATGAGCTTCTGTGGTTCCAGGAGTGCAGTTATCTGCATGGGGGGGGGGGGGGGGGGGCTAGGACTGGTTTCTCACAGAAATGTAGTCAGTGGGATGTGCAGAAGGGTCAGTTAAGGCGGCAGGCAGAGGATATGGTCTGCAAACAGGCAAAAGACGAGTCCAGGCAACAGACAGAAACGTGGTCAATATAGAAGAAAGGGTCAGTACTGGCGGCAGGCAGAGACATGGTCTGCAAACAGGCAAAAGATGAGTCCAGGCAACAGACAGAAACATGGTAAAAAAAAGATGAGTCCAGGCAACAGACAGAAACGTGGTCAATATAGAAGAGAGGGTCAGTACTGGCGGCAGGCAGAGACAGGGTCTGCAAACAGGCAAAAGATGAGTCCAGGCAACAGACAGAAACGTGGTAAAAAAAGATGAGTCCAGGCAACAGACAGAAACGTGGTCAATATAGAAGAGAGGGT
The DNA here is from genome assembly GCA_037952925.1 of Lithobates clamitans. Classification (NCBI taxonomy): domain Eukaryota; kingdom Metazoa; phylum Chordata; class Amphibia; order Anura; family Ranidae; genus Lithobates; species Lithobates clamitans. The sequence continues at coordinate 123,105 of JBBGZY010002357.1, read as the reverse complement.
CAGTACTGGCGGCAGGCAGAGACAGGGTCTGCAAACAGGCAAAAGATGAGTCCAGGCAACAGACAGAAACATGGTAAAAAAAGATAAGTCCAGGCAACAGACAGAAATGTGGTCAATATAGAAGAGAGGGTCAGTACAGGCGGCAGGCAGAGGCAACACTGCAATGGTGTGGTGGCAATCAGGGACTCTGTTGATGGCTTCACTGGTTCTAGTCACACTGTACTGATGTGACGGTGATCATTGACACTCTTGGCGGAAGCACTGGCTGTGGTGACACTGGCACTGGTGTGGCTAGCGATCGGGAATATTGTTGCTGGCTTCACTGGTCTGGTGACATAGTCACTGGTGTGACAGCTATCGCTAACACTGGCCTTCACTGGTCTGGTAAAACCGGGACTGGTATGATGGTGATCAGGAACACTGTTGATGGCATACACCGGTTTGGTGACACTGGGACTGGTGTGACATCGATCAGGAACACTGCTGGTTTCACTGTCAGTGGTGACACTGGCACTGGTGTGATCGCAGTGATTTGTTACAGCGCTCAAATAATACAGAGCCAATTTCATTGGCCCTGTACCCCAATCCATGATCCGCTGTGACTGAAGGACACCGAGATCACAGGGCGCGCCACCATTCCTGAAGAGCGACAACACTCAACGTGAAGAGTCTCTTTATTCTCAATTGGCCTGTTCACACCTGAGTGTTGTGTCACTTATTCTGTGAAGTTCTTTTAAGGTAAAAAGATGCTTTTTTAGTAAAAATAGACTTCAATGAGAGCGCTAGAAAGACACGTTTATGTGCTTTCTTTTCCGGCACTCCCATTTAAAAGTCAATGGGACCAAAAAGGCGCCATATCGGGCTGGAACGCAACAAAATGCGTGAGAGCCAAAGAACAAGTGAGAGAAAGCTTGACAAGATAAACAATGTGACAAGAAGCAGAATGCTGGACAAACATACTAGTTTGGACAGGATCCTGAAGACAGGCTAGAATGAGCAAAGACAGGGATGACTAGACGCCAAGACATAGCCTGGCAGTTCTTTCTGCATTAGGTGCATGCTAAGCTTTCAATCCACTAATTACATTCCAGATGATCAAAACAAAAGGTGTGCCATGTTTTAGGGCACTTTCACACGGGCGGCTGGGGGGGCAGGTAAAAACAGATGGTTGAGCCACAGTTTTACGGCATTTTTGATGTGTTGTGCTGTCGGTAGGAGCCAAATGCAGCATGTTGCAACGCACAGCGATAAATTGTTGCCTGCATCATTGGCTTGAGCAGAACCTACACCAAGCGAGGCTTTTTTTGCCTTGTCTTTGCATTACTGCCAACGCAGCCCAATGGGGCTGGTGTGACCAAGCCAGAAGGAAAAAGTTCAACCTGTTTACTGGCAAAATAATTACCGGTAATATATACAGATAATTAAACAATAATTAAGATAATTGCTCGTCTCCAGGATTTCTCCAGAGCCTCTCCCATCCTCTGGAACTCGCTACCTCCACCGGTCCAGCTATCCCCTACTCTTGCTACCTTCAGGCGATCCCTGAAAACTCATCTCTTCAGGAAAGCCTATCACATCTCCAACTAATCTCCTACCACTTCCATCAGCTCATTCCCCACAGTTACGACCTTTTGTACCACCTGCCCCACCCTATTAGATTGTAAGCTCTTCTGAGCAGGGCCCTCTTAATCCTCCTGTATCTGATTGTATTATAACTCTATTGTCTCCCTTTTATATTGTAAAGCGCTGCGTAAACTGTTGGTGCTATATAAATCTAGTATAATAATAATATTAATGATTAAAAACAATAGACCCTTGGCACCTTTAAAAAAAAAAAAAAAAACAGTGTAAAAAAAAAAAAATAATGCAAGTGACCAATAACCATTATATTCATCTTTTAAGAATGGAATGCATACAAAGCTCACTTTCTCTCCTTGAAGAATTACGTAAAAGACAATCTAAAGCTAATACCTGTTTGGTCAGTTTTTTCCCTTTTTTAACGCAGATTTGTTTTCCTTTCACTTTAAGGTTCCTTTAAAGAGCTGATTGACAGGAAAACCTCTTTAAGTAGAGCAGATTATCCCGGCCTGATTAGTCTCTTTCTTCTGAAAGCGGAGCTGGAACATGAGACCAGGACAAACTCTACAAGAAGAAAAAAAGGCTGCGCCATCAATGGCCATGCCTGCATATCCACCTAGATCCATCGGAATTCTTTCCGAAATTTGTGCTGTGACCTCCGCCACCCCCAGCAATTTTCTTGTAAGAAAATGGCTCCCATCTGTCATTGGGTAATTTAGAGATAAAACAATCAATCGTGGATCTAGGCTGTTAAATTGTGAACAGGGGGGGCTGAATTAATGGTCTAGTGAATGCAAGATTTTTTTTCTTTTTATATATTTTCTGGTACAATGTTTTTATTGATATATAAAGAGGGGTTAACCCAATAACAAATTACCACGCAGGGGATATGGACATGAAACATAAGATAGAGGTTCACGTAAAAATCCATAATAAAACATATTATAAAGGTATCGATTATAAACCGACATAACCGCCAGGGGTCAGTGCGTTATGCCCAAGCCTAGAGACCCAGGGGCTAAGGTAGACAAGGGGGAGCAGAGCTGTCCGCAAAATGGGGAGAGAAAAAAAAATATTTTTTTTTTTTAAAAGGGGGCACAAAAAAAAAAAAAACACCCACACGCACAACAGTGGGGGGCAGGTAGGTGTAGAACGGAGCGGCGGGCAAGAGGCCCAGAAACGGGACGAGTAAGAAAGAGGGACAAAGAGGGGGGTGGGAAAGAGAAAGAAAGGTCCCCCAGGCTGGAGATGGGGTCAAATTAAATTTAGAGTCCTAGATTAGTCGGGTGTAAAGTAGGGAATGCATTGGACCAGCACGGGGCCCACACCTTAAGAGATTTGGCATGGAAGTCGTGGAGGACACTGGCCTTTTTTTTCATGAATCATATTGGTCGTCAAGGTATTCTTTACCTCTGAAAATCAAACGGCCGGCTTTTTCCAGGCCCTTGCTATTGTTCGTGCGATAAATAGATATGTGGCTAGTTTCTGCTGGTGAGAGAAAAGGCCCGGGATCGGGAAATTGAGTAATGCAAATTTGGGGTCCTTGCGGAAAGGGTTCGTGAAATAGGGAGGATAGTAGGCCAAAGACCCTTGACCAGAACCCTACAAGACGGGGGGCAAGACCACCATGTATGCAGTTCATCTCCTTGCTGACCACAACCCGGGAAGCATCGGTCATTGCATGATGGGTTTGACTTGGTGATACGGGCTGGGACCCAGTACCAGCATAGGAGAACCTTATAGGCTGCCTCGGTGTCTAAAGAGCACTTTGCTATGCTGGACCAGGCCTCACTCCAGTCTGCAAGATCTATGAGGGACAGGTCACGTTCCCATTAAATGACATAGGAAAGGGTAGTGGAAGTGCTGCTGGCGGTTAGTGAGGAGTAGATCGTAGAGATGGTGCCGCAAGCGCCTGGGCAATGCTGGCAGGTGTGCTCAAAGGCAGTCATTTGATATGGAGAGGAGCCAAGACGCCGGAGGGAAGTTATCCAGTGTTGCAGCTGAATGTAACAGAAGAGTTTGCCTGGCGGAGCTTCATGGGTCTCTTGGATTGAGGACCACGTGGGGAAAGCGTGGATACCAAGAAAGTGACTAACCAGTGAAAACCCATGGGCAGGCCACCACGAGAACATCTGAGGTTGTTCAGAGACAGGTGAGAACATAGGGTCATTCAAGAGGGGGAGTAGCGGCAGGAATGGGGACATATTTTTTTTATATTTTAAGCAACAATGCAATTGACAAAAATGATGGTCACTACATTTGTGCAGTAAAATAATACAGACAAATAGTCACATAAAAATATAGTAGAATCCAGCTAGTAGCATGAAGTTCTGGATTTGTTAGAGGGACCAGCTGTTGAACTGATCAGCTAGCCAGCCAAACAGTTGAATAATGAATGGGTGGCAGTCGGTCGTACATCTAATACCGCATGAGGGGGAGAGGGCGGGGGCTAGGTCAGTGGTGTTAATATTTATGAATTAGTTGGAAGATGTGACATCAATTTGGTGGGGGGCATTTGAGAGTAAAGCTGGCCAAAGATGATATACACTATATTACAAAAAGTATTGGGACGCCTGCCTTTACACGCACATGAACATAAATGTCTTCCCAATGTCTTAGTCCGTAGGGTTCAATATTGAGGTGACCCACCCTTTGCAGTAATAACAGCTCAAACTCTTCTGGGAAGGTTGTCCACAAGGTTTAGGAGTGTGTCTATGGGAATGTTTGATCATTCTTCCAGAAGCCCATTTGTGAGGTCAGGCACTTATGTGGACGAGAAGGCCTGGCTCGCAGTCTCCACTCTAATTCATCACAAAGGTGTTCTATCGGGTTGAGGTTGCAGACCAGTCAAGTTCCTCCACCCCAAACTCGCTCATCCATGTCTTTATGGACCTTGCTTTGTGTCCTGACCTCAACCCGAAAGAACGCCTTTGGGATGAATTGGAGCGGAGTTTGTGAGCCAGGCCTTCTCGCTCAACATCAGTGCCTGACCTCACAAATTGCTCTTCTGGAAGAACCGTCAAACATTCCCAAAGACACACTCATAAACCTTGTGGACAGCTCTACCAGAAGAGTTGAAGCTGGTATAGCTGCAAAGGGTGGGCCAACTTAATATTGAACCCTACGGACTAAGACTGGGATGCCATTAAAGTTCATGTGTGTGTAAGGGAAGGCATCCCAATACTTTTGGTAATATAGTGTGTAAATTAAAAAAAAATAATATATATATATACATATATCAAAATTCGAGCCATGCGGGGCCAGCTTAAGGCCGGTAATGACCAGTCTCTAGACTCGCTGTATGTACAGTATATGTTGTAAAGGGTTGTTGTAGCCTCATCCTCATGAAAACAATGCATGACGTCGGTAACGTTGGCCCCACTGTGCAAGAAGCATCATCAATTATGTTGTATACTTATCCAAGTTACCATCTGCCTGAAGCTTCAAAGGTTACTATCTTCCCTCCGGCTTTACCCCCCTCCAGATCAGGAACTGCTCCCCCCATCCATGTCAGTAAGGTGTTAATACAATGTGCTTTGAAAGAACTGAAGCTTCTAAACAATAGCAAGAGCCCATATGACAACAACCAAGACGGATACCATTCTTCAAGAAGAATGATATTGATTAGAACATGTCCTAACTAGTCTACAACAAAGACTAACATGTTTTATTACATTTTAGCTAGAAAGGTTACAGAAGTGAAACCCGTTGCATTTAATGTCATGGTGATACCTTGTACCGAGTAGATGAGTTTATGGAAGGGGATTGGGTACCTTTGAGGATATAGTAAGGCAGTTAATGCGATCCTGTTGCTCCAGAAAGTTGCCCAGTGAAGGATTACCTACAAAGGAAAACAGTAAATACTTACCTTTCCTGCTGGAAACACCGCTCCATTCGGTAGAAGTGGTCAGCTGGGAAACCAACTATTCCAGGGGTGTCCATATATGCTCCAGTATGGGGGCTCCCATAGACTAGATCAGGAGTTTCTAAACAAAGGGCCAGTTTATTGTTCTTCAAAGAGAGGGGAAAACCCCAGATGCCGCACATCCACGTGTATGTTCAGTGGTAAAATAACAACCTCAGCCTGGGCTCCCACCAGGCCACGCCCCCAACAGGTTTCGCTCCACCCCTCAGAGCTAAATCATGGGGATCTTTTTGTTCTTCAGACTTTAGGAAGGCTGGATCCTGGCCAGTGGGGAGAAAAAATGTGTCAGCATCAGTAGAAGTAGACAATGCCACAGGCTTGGTGGTCGGGGGGAGGGGGGGGATATTACACAACGCCTGTGATCAGTATGAGAACGTATAGTGCCTGATCGTTGGTATCAGTGGGAGGAATAGTGTCCCATCATTGGTATCAGTGGGAGGAATTGTGCCCCATCATTGGTATTAGAAGAAGGAATAGTGCCCCATCATTGGTATCAATGGGAGGAAAAGTGCCCCATTATTGGTATCAGTGGGAGGAATAGTGCCCCATCATTGGTATCAGTGGGAGGAATAGTGCCCCATCCTTGGTATCAGTGGGAGGAATAGTTACCATCATTGGTATCAGTGGGAGGGATCGTACCCAATCTTTGGTATCAGTGGAGGGAATAGTGCCCCATCATTGGTATCAATGGGAGGAATAGTGCCCCATTATTGGTATCAGTGGTGGGAATAGTGCCCCATCCTTGGTATCAATGGGAGGAATAGTGCCCCATTATTGGTATCAGTGGTGGGAATAGTGCCCCATCCTTGGTATCAGTGGGAGGATTAGTGACCATCATTGTTATCAGTGGGGGGAATAGTGCCCCATCATTGGTATCAGTGGGAGGAATAGTGACCATCATTGGTATCAGTGGGGGGGAATAGTGCCCCATCGTTGGTATCAGTGGGGGGAATAGTGCCCCATCATTGGTATCAGTGGGGGGAATAGTGCCCATCATTGGTATCAGTGGGAGCGATCGTACCCAATCTTTAGTATCAGTGGGAGAATAGTGCCCCATCATTAGTATTAGTGGAAGGAATAGTGCCCCACTGTTGCTGTCAGTGGGAGGAATATTGGACCATTGTTGTGTCCGTTGCCATGAGGTCATTTTCACTTAGGGGTGTACTCACTTTTGTTGTCAGCAGTTTAGACATTAATGGCTGTGTGTTGAGTAATTTTGAGGGGACAGCAAATTTACACTGTTATACAAGCTGTACACTCACTACTTTACATTGTAGCAAAGGGTCATTTCTTCAGTGTTGTCACATGAAAAGATAGAAGAAAAGATTTACAAAAATGTGAGGGGTGTACTCACTTTTGTGAGATACTGTATATATTATATAAACCTTAGGGTTCCAGCATCATCAACCCCTCCCCAAGCCTTTAAATAAACCAAGCAGTCTAATTAGATGTATTAAATTGTTTACTGACAGTCGACCAAACAAATAAACCCTTTACCGCTCTGCTTTGGCCCATGGTGACATCATACTGTCTAATGTTATCCACGGGCTTCGTGACATTTAAAGTAACTGTAATGAAGGCGCTCGGATACTCAGTGGAAATTTTGGTTTATATTTACTTTTATGGGATATTTTTACCGGGTGACCCATTTGTTTTTATTCTTTATTTGGAAAACCGCTGGCAAAACATAAGACTTGGTAAACATTTTAAGGGAATGGCTATTTAAAGAACAGGAAGATGCGTTCCTTACAGTAGTTTGTATACAAAACATCTTTGCCTTATGGCTACTCTGGGAATGTGAAAATGCATTTAGGCTGCAGATGCAAAGAGGTGGCTTTACCCAATTTTTCCCCATCTGGTAACATACTATCATCCCATATAAGCAGCTCACATTGTCAGAATTTTCTAAGCCAGGTTAGGATCAGTAAATTTAAGAAAATCTGTTTAAAGGGGGTGATCCTATATGGGGTGTTACTTTGGGAACCAACGTTTGCCTGCCTACACATGATTAGTGATGGAAATGTCAGTCCTGTCTATTTGCTTTTTTGCTATGCCGTCCATTCATTGCACCACCAACCATGGGCGTCCACAGAACTTTTTTTACGGGGGGGCATCATTTTAGGGTCACCCATGCGCCGCCCCTTTTCGACAATGTCATTATCACATTATCATGGTCAGAGATTGCAGACATAGTACAGTCCCTAGCATGAGTAATGAATAATGGCCAACAGGCCCTCTTACCAGACCCAGCGAAACTACAGCAGTGATCCCTCTGACTGGATGATCACTCACTCTGGGTTCCCCGGGGGGGGGGGGTGACTCTGGTCAGTAGTGTAGCATGACTGTACCCTGGTAGTGGCTCAGTCTTTCTCTCTCTGGTGGCGCTGGGCAGCGTGGCTCTCTCTGGTGGCACTGGGCGGCGTGGCTCTCTCTCTTTGGCTTCCGCTCAGCACACTCCTCATTCTTTGTCCTGTAGCACTCTCTCCCTCAGCTTTTTTTTCCAGGCTGCAGTCTCTCAATCTCTATCTTGATCGAGTTGTAGACTCCTCCCTGTGGAAAATGGGGCCGCCACTCTTTGGGACTACATGTCCCATGATGCTCTCCTAGTCTCCTTTGATTGGCCCTCAGTTATGGCCAATAAGGAAGGAACGGAGCGGGCAGGAAGCTGGGCGGGGAACCTGGTGAGAGCCGCCGTCTCTTCTCCCTGACAGGAGAAAGTGGGGGTGAGCGGGGGAAACCTCTGATATCCCGCAGCTCGCCTTTCTTCTGTCACAGCGCCGTCGAGTTCTCTGCTGGACTGAGCAGGGAAAAGAGCCCGAAGTCACACTACACTTGATGGGGGGGCTTGACAGCACCTTGATGGTGTCACCCCACTGGCGGGTGGCACCCGGGTGCGGGCTGCCCACACCCTGAAAGCGACACACTGTGCTGAATTAAAAATCCCTGATTCCAGGGGGGGCACTTGACCCCCCTTGCCCCTACCTGCTGACGCCCATGCCACCAACTGTCCCTCTTTTAGACTCAGATCTCTCTGCTCATCTCTGCTTGTTAGTTGCCCTTCTTTACGTTCCTCTTTTGTAAGGTCCTCTATTAATTACTGTATTATTTGTGTGAAGACCCCTCCATCCTCAAAGCCCCTGCCCCCCCCCCCCCCCCCCCCACCACTCTTTTTTTTTTAAAATGCATTTTAAACATAACTTTACGCATGCCCCGGAAGATGTCTTGTGATTTACGAAACGCATCATCACATTTTTGGAAGTTTTTTGCCGGCTCAGTGACAATTTATATATCCGCATTCCTTTTAACTACATGTGAGTGCATTCCTTTATCTTAATAAATATTGTAGAGTTTTGTTTTTTTACACTATAGAGACTGGAGATGTGTCTCTTTGTTTACTTTCCATTATTATATGGTTGGAGGTCTGGACATTGCTGTTCGCTGTGCGGCCTTCTTGGTGGCTAGAGAATAGGCATGGACGGGGTCATTGATATATATGGAAAACCACTGAAGCGCTGTATGACCACTCTTATTAAGGGGGTCATAGAGAGTTGGTAAGCATACATCCTTTTATCACTCTGGATGAGGGTGTTTATTGGTGGCACCACTGAAACAATCCTGACACAATCCTGTTTGAAGAGGCTCAAACTTATCCACTCTGCACTTTTAATGGGACTTTTCTTTTTGACACTATACCTAAACTTTTGTATAATTTCTCTATAACTTTTTACTTGCTTTGCAACTGTAGCACCCTCTACCAATAGGTAGGTGCTAGTATGGGATTTTTACTAGGGAGACTGTCAGCACAGGTAAATTTAGGCAGGCCTATGCTTTGAGCTAGGTTCGTCTGTTTTGATCTGGGGGGGAAGGGAGTGGTTAGTGTAGCAGTGGGTGTGACCACCTGTGCTCCAGTTCTGAGGCGCCTCCCCTGCTTCCAGGGAGAATGTTCTGGAAGATGGGCAGGGCCTGGAACTGGAGTGACAGGCAGCTCATGTGGGAGCCTTGACCAATCCCCAACTGGTATTGGCAGGGAGCGGGCCTCCTATATAAGCTGAGGTAACAGGCCACTGTGGGGAGTTGTGGGCCGGGTGAAGTGGAGAATGGAGTACTAGACAGCAGCAGGAGGGCACCCCCATCTGGGGGGGGGGGTGCGCTGATCACAGGAGGAGGCCTGGGGAGAACTGTGAGGGAACTTCACTATCACACGGTCATTAGTGAAGTCCTTATCATTACACGGTCATTGATGAGGAACTCCTGGAGCAGAGGGGCAGGTGAAGCTGTCGGAACGTACGGTCCGGTTGAGTTCTCCATCGAGGACTCGGGGCAGAGAAAGGTCGGTCAGTGTACCACAGTGGAGGGCTGGATGTGCCAGGAAGTCTGTGAGGGAACTTTGCTTCTACACGGTCATTAGTGAAGCCCTCATCATTACACGGTCATTGATGAGGAGTCCTGGATCAGAAGAGAGACTGTGGGGAGTTGTGTCAAATCGATGTGGCCTGAGGGCACAGGATTTGCAAGCTGGGCTAGCTGAGAAACAGTAGTTCCCCTTTCAGAACATGCTTTGAAACTACTAGGCCTCCGGGAAGGGGTACTGCAGGCCTCTGGCCTAGTAGCAGCGAGCAACCAGAGTCCGCATGGGAAACCATTCAGAGCGGGTTCCTCTGCTTACAGAAGATGTGACAAGAAATGAATATGCTACAGTAAAAGTTTGTGCAGGAGGAGAGGATTTCTGGAAACATCACCCTTACACGGTCAAGGGTGATGTCCTCATCTTTACACGGTCATTGATGAGGAAGTTCTTGAAGCAATAGTCTGCAGGAGTTACGCAGAGGAGGAGCAAAAGTCTGCAGGGTGATGCAGGAAAAAGACTGTAGCTGTTAAACATGCGCATCATTACTTCAGACTCAAAAACTATGTGCTAAATCTATAAAATCTTTAAATATGATGGCAAAGCCATCCATTCTATGGGCATCCCATATACCCCTTTACCCAACCAAGTTGTACCCCCCAATAAACAAAACAAAGCAATTGACTGTTCATTGTGTCTGCAAGATATATATATGGGAGTCTGGCAGCGGGGTGATATGGTAGATGTTTGTTACTAGTGGCAACTACACCGCTACACAACAAAGGTTTATATATTGGGACTGTATTTTTAACCATTTTATGTATGTATTGAGCGTTGTGGTAATTTAATAAGGGCAACACATTATTATTTTAGTCTTCTGGTGATGTCACTGTTAGTTCCTCTTTTCCTCTGGCAGCAGGTGGGCCTTACTCCTGGACTGAGCGTGAGTACTGTGATCCCAAGGCAATGTGATGATGGCCAAGAATTGTGTTGGATGACGCTGGGCATCGTTCAACCTGGAAGAGGACTAAAAATAGACTGGAAAAAGGTCACTGGATTACAGAGCAAGGATTGCCATGGATCACAAGAATCGAGGTGGATGAGGATAGACATCAATCAATCTGGAAGAGGACCAGCCCTGGATGGCAGAGTGGAGAGTGCCCTGGATCACAAAAATTTAGATGGATGAGGATGGGCATCATTTACTCTGGAAAAGGAGCGGAAGAGGACCAGCACTGGATCGCAGAGTGCCATGGATGACAAGAATTGAGATGAATGAGGATGGGCATCATTGAATCTGGAAAAGGACTGGAAGAGGGAGAGAACTGGATCGCAGAGTGGTGAGTGTCATGGATTACAGTTGGATGAGGCTGGGCAATATTCAACCTGGAAGAGGACCAGTACTGTATCACAGAGTGGAAAGTGGCATGGATCACAAGAATTGAGATGAATGAGAATGGGCATCATTCAGCCTGGAAGAGGACCAAATAAGGACTGGCCCTGGATCGCAGAATGGAGAGTGCCGTGGATGACAAGAATTGAGATGGATGAGGATGGGCATCATTCAGCCTGGAAGAGGACCAGAAGAGGACCAGCCATGGATCACTGAAAATTCCATGGATGTCAAGAATTGAGATGGATGAGAATGGGCATAATTCAGCCTGGAAGAGGACCAAAAGAGGACTGGCCCTGGATCGCAGAATGGAGAGTGCCGTGGATGACAAGAATTGAGATGGATGAGAATGGGCATCATTCAGCCTGGAAGAGGACCAGAAGAGGACCGGCCCTGGATCATCGAAAGTTCCATGGATGACAAGATTTGAGATGGATGAGGATGGGCATCATTCAGCCTGGAAGAGGACCAGAAGAGGACCGCCCTGGATCATCGAAAGTTCCATGGATGACAAGAATTGAGATGGATGAGGATGGACATCATTCAGCCTGAAAGAGGACTGGCACTGGATCAAAGAGTGAAGAGTGTGATGGATCACAAGAATTGAGCTGGATCAGCCCTGGATCAGAGGACCAGAAGAGAACTGGCAATGGATCGCAGAGCGGAGAGCACCATGGATCACAAGAAGTTGGATGAGGCTGGGTCATCAATCAATCTGGAAGAGGACTGGCCTCAGATCATAGTGCAGAAGGCCTGTAGTGGTCAACCCTGGAGAAGTGGTGAGTAATGCAAAGAGAGCTGCATTTCTTATTTATAAGAAATCTTTTATTTTTTTAATTATATGGTAGGGAAGGCTTTTTATTGGTGGAACATATATATTGGAGTAGCTAGTTTGAAGCTATCAGTAGTTTATGGTTGAAGATAGTGAATTCATATTAAGTGCAGTATCTCCGGCGAGACTGCGCTCAACAAAACAGGTTGCTCCTTATTTAATATTTCGGCCAAATATTTTTAGCGCATGGGGTATATTTAACCAAAACAGGTGGGGCATCACGTCACTGCGGCCCTTTTTCTGGCATTAATCATGGTTGCCAAATACTTGACAGCCTAGAGTCAGTAAGAGGAGAAGGCCAACGATAAGAAAGCCACAGAACCCATCCAGGAAGCATTCCAGAGAAGGGTGTGGACACTTTACACGGCCAGGCTGACAGTGCCGTCCTGCTAATGATAGGCTACTCGTAGCTATGCCTGATCTGTACTTTCCTAGTTGTCATAGTTAGGGTGAATATAGCCGTATATTCACTGATTGTAGGAAGTGTGGGTGTTGTGTTGTCAAGGTGAGACTGCTGTGAAAGGACCCGCATCCTTTAAATAATTGCAGCATGCTTTGTTGATGTCTTTGTTAATGAAGACAACTAAATGATAAAAAAATCGCAGGATCCAGGTCTGAACCGGAAAGTTACAAAAAAGTAGTTAAACCTGAACTCCAGGATTGTTTTTTATTGCATATTTATGTTGGTCCAGCTTGGACCCATGTAAGTATGTATTTACCATACCTATGGAACCAGAGAATCAGAGTAGTAGTCAGTCCAACTACAATGATCACCGCTGTTTTCTGGGTCCTGTGCCAGCTCTCTCTGTAGAAGCTACCACGGTGTTGGGCGCGATCTTCTGGGTGCTCGCTTGGCACAGCCGCTATTCACAGGATGCTTTGTGTTCTGGTAAATGAATACAAAGCAATCTCTGATTGCACAAGGTGGAGGTGATATTATGGTGTGCACTGGCAGCACAGTGGCTAAGAGCTGCCTGCAGAGTTTGGCAGGCGTTGACACTTTGCAACTGCCTCCATGCACTTCTATTGGATCGCACCAGAACCGCACCTTAAAAGAGGAAGTGAACCCTGATGGGTTTTAATACCTCTTTTGTTCCTCTTTTGTTCCCTGCAAAGTAAATGCATAATGGGCTAGTATGGATTGTATACTAGCCCATTATGTGCCACTTACCTGCAAATGAAGCCCTCGATGTCCACGCTGGTGGCCGCGCTCCTTCTTCACCCCTCTTCCTTCCGGGGCCGTGGACTCCAGCTCTGTGACTGGCCGGAGTCGTGTGACGTCACTCCCGACGGTCATGGCACGCTGCTGAAGAAATGGCATGATCGTGCCCTTTCTTCAGTGCGCATGCGCAAGCGTATATGGCAAATATCTCCTAAACCGTGTAGGTTTAGGAGATATTTCCAGTACCTACAGGTAAGCCTTATTATAGGCTTACCTGTAGGTAAAAGTGGTACGTAAGGGCTTACAACCACTTTAAACGCACTGTACCGTGCCTATGGCGTTTACAGTGCGGTTGCAAAGCGTCAAAAGTGATCATTTCCCATTTTAGCCATGTAAAAAAAAAAACACTTGTTGTTTACAAGTTAAAATCATTTTTTTTTGCTAGAAATTACTTAGAACCCCTAAACATTTTTTTTTTTTCAAACACCCTAGAGAAATAAATGGTGGTTGTTGCAATACTTTCTGTCACACCATGTTTGCGCAACGGTATTACAAGCGCACTTTTTTTTATAAAAAATAAGACAACAGTAAAGTTAGCCCAATTTTTTTTTATATTGTGAAAGAAAATGTTATGCCGAGTAAATTGATACCCAACATGTCACGCTTCAAAATTGCGCCCGCTCGTGGAATGGCGACAAACTTTTATCCATAAAAATCTCTATAGGCAATTTTTAAAAATGTCTACAGGTTACCAGTTTTGAGTTACAGAGGAGGTCTAGGGCTAGAATTATTACTCTCGCTCTAACGATCGCGGCGATACCTCACATGTGTGGTTTGAACACCATTTTCATATCCGGGCTCTACTCACATTTGCGTTCACTTCTGCGCGCAAGCTCATCGGGACAGGGTGCTTTAAAAAAATATTTTTTTTTTTCTTATTTATTTTACTTTTTATTTTTTTTATTTTGACACAAAAAAATTGGGTCACTTTTATTCCTATTTCAAGGAATGTAAACATCCCTTGTAATAGAAAAAAAGCATGACAGGACCTCTTTAATATGAGATCTGGGGTCAAGACCTCAGATCTCACATTTACACTAAAATGCAATAAAAAAATAAAATAAAATAAAAACGTCACTTGAAATTAAAAAGAAAAAAGAAAAAAGGATTCTCCTTTAAGAGCTATGGGCAGAAGTGACATTTGACATCGCTTCCGCCCTCCCACGCTATAGAGCCGAGCGGGGGCCATCTTCCCCTCAGTCGGCAGCCAGGCATCCACAGTCGAGGACGCGATCGTCTCCGCCGCTACCGGTGGGTCCAGCAAACGGCAGAAACGACCGGAGCATGGCGGGAGGGGGGTGGGCACCTCTCCCGCCACCGATAAAAGTGATCTTGCAGGGAATCCGCCGCAGAGACCACTTTTATCTTAAAGAGACATGCTTTACCTCCCCCAAAAGCAAGTGTAAACAAAGCCTAAAATAATTATTTCCATGCTGTTTGTGTCTCTATTGCATACATTTATCCTCAGTGCTCTCTTAATAGGAAGATAGAAAGTACCGGGACATAGAGATACGTATGATCTGTCCAACAAATCTCAAGCACCTTTGTATTCCATGGACTTCCCCATAACATGAATGTTCAGCTCAGCCAAATGTTTGTGTTTATTTCTATATAGAGAGGAGAGAGGAAGACAAAAGAGAAGAGTTTGACCAACTTAGGGGGAAAACATGGTGGGAAACCTTCTCCTTCTTCAGATGGGCATCCCCAAAGAGTGGTCACCCAATGGGAATCTGCCTGCAATTCCGGATTGTTGCCTGCTAGGGCTGTTTCTGGGCTGAGCTCTTTAGGCTTTAGGTAGGAGATTTACTGAAAGCATTTCACCAGCTTGTCTTCTGTATGATAAAATTTACCATAAGAACACTCCACATGCTGTGTAGAGATTTCACACTTGCATGCCTGGCTGACTATGTTACTTATTTGAGGAGCTCACACGTAGCCTACAAAGGTTTGTCATAAATGTTTACTTTGTTCAGGAATCAGTATACAAGTGTGGCTGAAGAAGTGACGCAAGGAAAATACTGCCCTGCTTTCCTGGAAATCCCCCTTTCCTGGGTGTAGCACCCTTCTAGTGTAGAGTAGGCTTTTAGGTACATTACGTTTTCCACCCCCCCTGTAATCACGGCATGTAGCCTGAATATTTATGGAATACCTCCCGGGGGAGGTGTGCCCGGGAAGGCGGTGAAAGAGGTCATAGGCCTGAACAGCAAGAGCAGAGTTTTTGGGTCCAGTTCTGCTGGAGGAGAGTCCTGTGCAGTGGCTCGGCCCATGGGGCAGGTTTTCTGGAAGCATCCATTAGGAAGACATCAAGGTCCCAGCTAGGCTTGGTGGGCCTATTCCTGAGCTTGAGTCCAGGGATCAAATTGGGTCTGGAGAAGCTCATTGGAAAGAGCCAGGAGGAAGTTGGTGGGAAAGAGCCCAACTTTTCCCAAGGGTGGTATGAGCCTACAACTCCCTCATTAGGAAGAGCCTGTTGAATATCGGTAGGAGCCAACCGATGGCCCTGTGGCTAAGTGAGTAAGCAACCCCGTTGCTGAAGAGTACTGACTGTGTGTAGCTTTTAACTCTGAAAAGAGTACAGGTCACCAACAACATAGGAGATCCTGTGGGCCATACAGTTTGTGCAGTGCAGCCAAAAATTGAGGAGTCCCCAAGTTGTTCAGTTTTGCAGGTCAGCGGGGTATCCAATAACAATCCCAGTTCATCATTCTCAATAAAACCTCTAAAAAGAACCAATAGATCAGAGGTCTCCAAACCTTCTAAACAAAGGGCCAGTTTACTATAATTCAGACTTTAGAGGGGCCGGACTGCGGCCAATGGGAGTATAAAACGTCCTGGTGTCAGTAACAACTCCCCATCCTTTGGGTCAGTGTAAGGTATAGTGCCTCATCCTTTGGCTCAGTTAGAGGTATAGTGTCACATCAATGGCGTCAGTTGGAGGTATAGTGCCCTATCACTGGCTTCAGTGGGAGGAATAGTGCCCCATCGTTGGCCGCAGTGGGAGGAATAGTATCTCATCACTGGCTTTAGTAGGAGGAATAGTGTCCCATCATTGGCGCCAGTGGGAGGAATAGTGCCCCAAGGGCCTGAATCAGGGGTCTCAATCTGGCAGCCCTCCAGCTGTTGCAAAACTACAAGTCCCATGAGGCATTGCAAGGCTGACAGTTACAAGCATGACTCCCACAGGCAGAGGCATTAAGGGACTTGTTGCATCAGTTTGGAGACCACTGCCCTAGACTGTTCTTTGGAACCAAAGAGAGAAGAAACTCCTGTGTACCTGGCTGTGTGTGCTCTAGGTGGGCAAATAGGACTGCATTCACCAGAGGCTCCTACGGGGGGTGCTCTAGATTGGCAACTTCCCATTACTGACCATGAAAATAGATTTATAAGCTGGCCCTCTCTGGAAATAGCATGTGATGTAGCTGATTATCCTCTCTTCTAAACAGACCTCCTGCTCTGGAGTTTGCCGGCTTCTTTCCTAGTGGAAGTGACTAGTCAATCCCTCCTTTCCGATTGGCTGCCAGAGCACACCAATCCCAGCGAGTCCCCCTCGGAGCAGTGAATGAAATGCCCAGCGGGGGGTATGATAAAAGGAGAACCATGAAATTTCTAGGTCAGTGTTTCTCGCCCAGGGTGCCTTTGAAGGAATAGTGCTCTGTCAGTGGGAATGCCATTATCAGGGCCATGGATAAGGGTCCTTCTGTATGGGGCCCAGGCCAGCAGGGGGGTCAAGGCAGCTGAGTGAATTTGATGTGGGCAGGGAGGGTGATCGTTGTGGCAGGGGAGTGCGATTACTGGCACCAATCCCCTGTATGGCTCCCTCTGCAACAGCTGAAAGCTGGCTTCTTCCCCTCTTCCACCTGCTGGCTTTCAGCTGCTGCAGAGAGAGCCATACAGGGGATTGGTTCCACTAATTTCCCCCCCGCCACACCCATCACCCTCCCTGTGCACCATACATTTCCCCTGCTGCATAGATCCCCATGTGTGCCCCCCCTACCCCCGCAGTGCTGCTAGCTTCCTTTCTCTCCTTCCCCAGCTGCAGGCGCACAATAGGATCCTTCAAGATGGAGAGTGGGAGAAGGGTTCAGTAAATATGTCATGTAGCACGGCCCCTTGAGGACTGCTTGAATTTACCTGTTCTTCTGCATCGCCATGACCCTGTGGACATTCCAACCAACCTGACACTCTGGGTTCAGACATCTTTTATGGCACCTTTAAATGACATGTCACACAAGTCAAGTATGTTTATATTATCTCTGCTTTTACTGGAGTAAGCAATGTGGTATTTATAGACAAAGGAGGGTAATTGATCAACCGAGTTCTGGATAACAGCCCAAACTCAGGAGAAGAATTCCCCCAAAAGACAGCTTGGGAACAGTTCAACAACGCAAGAGCACAATATACATATATGTACAATGGACTACCACCTAGAGTATGACCTGTAAGGACAGGAACCCCAGGCTGGCCTATTCAACCTTTATATCCTAATGAGAGATCAGACAGAATAGGGATAGAATAGGGCCCTTTAAATGGTAACAATAGCAACGTTCAAGATGCAGGCCTGATAGTCTTCATCGGCAGTTGAAGCTCATTAAATTATATCCAATAAGGCACAGTGATGGGATAGCAATATAAGGCTTGAACAGGCTAGTAATACTCGTTGTAGTGGTTTTAGGCAAAGGTGTTTATGTACAGTGTTCAAATAGAAGTGCAGTAAAGTGTTCCCAAGGTAAAGGTGTCTGTACACAGTGTTCAAAAAAAGTGACCAGGGAAGGATTGCATAAGATGGGCAATTGCCCTCTCACCACCGACCAGCAAGACGCCTTGTAGACAGCGACCCGGGAAGAGACATCCTTCAGTAAGCGACCAGCGAAAAACCCACAGCTGCTGAGTGCGAACAATCGAAGTGTCGATCTGCTGGGTTGGTGCCATTTAGATGTCTGATAAACAGCAAGCAGAGTTAGGCCCTTCGGAGTCGGGTTGGAATGCACTCGATCACCGTGTGATAGACCGCAACCTCTCTCTCTCCGCTGCGGAGAGGTGTACACACGGCAGGGCCCAGGAAGAAGAGAGGACGCGGGGCGGATCTCTTCACTCTTTTATCCCAGAAGTTTCCTTCGGTGGTAGCAAAGATCCCTGGGATGTGTAGTCCAGATGTAATGTCACACAACGGAATCGCCAGTCTGGAAGACTACTAGTCCCACAATCCTTCTGGTTGGGGTCACAGATATTATGACAGTCACTGGCGCCCAGCACTAGAGGGATATAGCTATAGATGAAGCATAACGGGGAAATTGTACAATATTATAACTGTAGCCCACCCTCGCTACAGTCATATTTACCAGCCCCTTCCTTTTCTGAATGAACACAATGAGTGATCAGTACCAGTCACTCACTGTGTTCATTCTTAACTGAAGCATAGTAATTTGGATGTATGGGACCCCATGGTTTCTAACAGCAGCTCTGGCCATTATTAGAGCTGGGAAGAAACCTTTTAACAGTGGATGAAATCAGGGGTACTGTTTTTTGGGGACGGCCCCTCTATTTTTAGGAACCGTCCTTAGAAACTAGGGGGGACATCCGGTCACCCTGCTTTTATTCGGAATGAATTGGTATGACTTAAAAATGGCAGAACTGCCCTTTGCTAATGTATTGGCCATTCACCAAGCAGGGGGTTAATGATCACTTCAAACCCCGAGTTGTTTGTTACTAAGTGTGCTTTCTCATTCCATCCCTGACCCTGCTTCCCGTCTAGATAGTAAACAAAGGAAGGAACAGCTGAAAAGATACTTTAATTTGCAATCATAAAGGCAGGTCATTCTTGTGAATGATAATTAACAGGAAATGTTTTTGCGGTTCCCTCTTAGAAGAGAGATGGAGACTTCAGGAAATTATTATTACACTGTAGCTGACGGCTTGGCTCCCTCATCAGCTTTTGAATTGGATCTGTCCAGAGCCCAATATTAAGTGTTTTCATGGACAACTGTTGCCATTCGGCGTCCGATGGTCGTCGATCTTGGTGGCCACCACAGTTCAATTAAAGAGTCATTCCACCAAGAAGTAATATTTTAGTTTCAGTTGGAGCCTAGTGGACTGAATCATCCCTTGGCTTGTTATTTGTCTTTAGTAATCCAACAGTGAAATCTCCTTGCAGTAATTCCCGACTCTAACCGCATGTCCTGGATTGCCCGGGACAGTCCCGGATTGCCCGGGACAGTCCCGGATTCCGCAGGTCTGTCCCGGGCACCTTTATTCCGGGACAATACTGTGTCCCAGAATGAAACTGACACAGTTACCCCCACTTGCCGCTTTACTGTCCTGGCTAGGAATGTCTGGAGAGGCACAATCCCCGCCCCCTGCGATTGTGATTGGAGTAATCATAAATCCCGCCTCTTGCGTCTAATCTCTGCAGGGTCGTGTAGAGCCAGCGTTGGAACAAGGTGAAACGGGTCTCAGTCGGCCAGGACAAGTACTGTCAGTGAGTAAATTGGCGATACTGCGGCCTTTTTTGGGGACGTGATCAGTGCTTCTGAGTAGAGCGCGCACCCGCCGCCCCGGCTGTGCTGTGATTCGTTGCTGATTTTTGGGAGGGGGGGTCCCTGAATGGCAATTTGGAAATGTGATCATCCTATCACTTGGGACCCACCATTGTGTGCTCCAGCTTCCATAATCTAAAACGAACAGGTGGGATCCAGTTCTGGGGCAAGTTCCTCTAGCGTCCAGGGCAAGGATGCGGAACAGCACCCCCTCCTCCACTGTTAATGCATGCCATAGATTGGGTTTGCTGTCCTTGTCTCCTTTCTCTGCCCACTTGTTCCGTCGTGCCCAGGGCAGCTGCCCCTTGTCCCGGCTCTGATGGGCACAGCGGGTGTGCTTGAATTATTATTCCTAGAAATGGGATTTTATGTTCGCTTCCCATAAACCACAGAATTCTAGAAAACAGCAAGCAAGTGGGAATGTTCTGACTCGAATATGGCTTTATACGAAAGTTTGTACGAAAATTCTCATTTCATGCGATGGCTTGACGGATGTTGTTCAAAATTTTCGTTTGCTTTTAACATTCGATTTTTGGGAAAAGGGGACTTTCCCGAACGTAAACTGCATTCACTGTTAGAAATTTGTTCGTTCAAGAAAGTTTCCATCCTGCTCCTTCTAAATTTCCCATCACTGCAGTTGAAAAATGAACTTTAATTTCACCCCACTAACAATTAGGGAGTCAAACCAACGTTCTTACAGCAAAAAATTTGAGAGAAAGTTCTACGTTGTAGCGTGTTGCCAACTGTAATCTGTAAATGTCAGTTGTGCTATCTATTGTTGGGTCATAAAGGACTATTCTTACTTTCTCCTGTAAAAAAAAAAAGACTTGCACATCGCTATTTATGAAAGACAATACTAGTCTGGAATGCAGAAGCCACACCCTGGCTAACCGGCAGAAAGTTTCTCTTTAACAATTCTACCTGGGATGTCATTCTGACAGTAAAGTGGACTATTCAGTAACTTTGCAAATGCGTGACTGCATTCCTGAAATGTCACGTTATACAACCATGGGATCATTTTAAACCTAATATTAGTATTAAAAATCCATCAGTTAGCTCCAGTCCGGTGACTTTGCCTAGGATGAAATTACATCATCTGTCTGCTGCAGGTAGGAGGAAGCATTTCCTCAGTCAACCTGGACTATACAATGTAACTTTTTAGCAAGTCACAGGCTGCGGCAGGGACTGGTCTGTGTCTGACATTTATGAACACAACCAAGAACTGCACAGGCATGAAGATTTACATAACTGTCATTTCAGAGCTGGCATCTCAGTCCAGGAAGTAGATGCTGAATTCTAGGATTTTCTTACATCACTACTATTTACCTGGTTAGCTGTAGAGATGTAGCAGCTCTTAGGAAGGTAGGAAATTCTCAACCACTAGGTCGTGGGCCCACGGCCTCCCTCTTCCTGGGCCACCAGCTAGCTGCAGATCCCCTAATATGCAACAGTGCTCCCCGACCTCCCATACAGGCCTGCAGTGCCCCTCAACCCCTCACAATACCCCAGGCCCTCTAAGAGACCCAACAGTGACCACCAACCTTCCACAGTGCCCCCTAGCCCCCTGCAATGTCCCATAGTGCCTCCTGGCCCCCTAAGAGCCCTGAGTCCCTACAGTGACCACCAACCTCCCACAGTGTCTCCTAGCCCCCTGCAATGTCCCATAGTGCCACCTGGCCCCCTAAGAGCCCTGAGTCCCTACAGTTCCCACCAACCTTCCACAGTGCCCCCTAGCTCCCTGCAATGTCCCATAGTGCCTCCTGGCCCCCTAAGAGCCCTGAGTCCCTACAGTGCCCACCAACCTTCCACAGTGCCCCCTAGCTCCCTGCAATGTCCCATAGTGCCTCCTGGCCCCCTAAGAGCCCTGAGTCCCTACAGTGCCCACCAACCTTCCACAGTGCCCCCTAGCTCCCTGCAATGTCCCATAGTGCCTCCTGGCCCCCTAAGAGCCCTGAGTCCCTACAGTGACCACCAACCTCCCACAGTGTCTCCTAGCCCCCTGCAATGTCCCATAGTGCCACCTGGCCCCCTAAGAGCCCTACAGTGCCCACCAACCTTCCACAGTGCCCCCTAGCTTCCTGCAATGTCCCATAGTGCCACCTGGCCCCCTAAGAGCCCTGAGTCCCTACAGTGACCACCAACCTCCCACAGTGTCTCCTAGCCCCATCCAGTGTTCCACAGCCCCTCTAAGCCCCCTAAGAGCCCTCACAGTGCCCCTCCCCAACTTGGTGTAAAGACTACAGCCCCCCATAGTGCCCCTAACAGTGTCACATAGTTCCCGCCCAGCCCCCACAGTGCCCCCTAGCTTTCTGCAGAGCCTCCAGTCCCCCCAGGGTTCCACCAACAGTGTCCCACTTTGCCTCCGGCCCCCCTCAGAGCCCTGAGTCCCCACAGTGCCCCCCCAGTCCCCCACAGTTCCCCATAACTTAGTGCAGAGCCTCCAGCCCCCATAGAGCCCCCACAGTGCCCTCTGCAATTTCCCATAGTGCCTCCTGGCCCCCTAAGAGCCCTGAGTCCCCACAGTTACCACCAACCTCCCACAGCGTCTCCTAGCCCCGTGCAGTATTCCACAGTCCCTCCAGGCCCCCTAAGAGCCCTCACAGTGTCCCCACAACTTGATACAGAGACTCCAGCCCCCCCCCCTTAGTGCCCCTAACAGTGTCACATAGTTCTCCCCAGCCCCCACAGTGCCCCCTAGCTTTCTGCAGAGCCTCCAGTCCCTCAGGGTTCCCCCAACAGTGTCCCATAGTGCCTCCGGCCCCCCTAAGAGCCCTGAGTCCTTACAGTGCCCCCAATCCCCGCAGTGCCCTATACCTTGGTGTAGAGTAGAGCCTCCAGCCCCCCATAGTGCTTCCCAAGTGCCACATAGTTCCCCCCAGCCCCCACAATGCCCCCTAGCTTTCTGCAGGGCTTCCAGTCCCCCATAGTTTCCCCAACAGTGTCCTACATTACCTCCGGGTCCCCTAGGAGCCCCGAGCCCCCACAGTGCCCCTAAGCCCCCCACAGTGCCCCCTGTCAAACACAAGGTCCACGGGCCAAATCCAGCATGGCAGGTGATTTTATGTGGCCCTCGCATTTCTCCTGCAGCTGCAGCTACCCCCTCATTTCTGCCCCACACCTTGTCTCAGCAGTCACCAGCAGAGAGGAGGATAGAACTCTCTGCCAGATCCTGTGCTTTTCCATGCATTCACGGAGATGCTCATCTCTGCCCCCCCCCCCTTCCTGTCTCAGCAGTCAGCAGCAGAGAGGAGGACAGAGCTCCTCCACCAGATCCTGTGCTTTTCCATGCATTCACGGAGATGCTCATCTCTGCCCCCCGTGTCTCAGCAGGAAAGAGGAGGACAGAGCTCCTCCACCAGATCCTGTGCTTTTCCATGCATTCACGGAGGTGTTCATCTCTGCCCCCCCATCTCAGCAGGAAAGAGGAGGACAGAGCTCCTCCACCAGATCCTATGCTTCTCCATGCATTCATGGAGATGCTCATCTCTGCCCCCCCCCCCCGGTCTTAGCATTCAGCAGCAAAGAGGAGGGACAAAGCTCCTCCACCAGATCCTGTGCTTCTCCACGCATTCATGGAGATGCTCATCTCTGACCCCCCCCCCCCCGTCCGTCTCCGCAGTCAGCAGCAGAGAGGAGGACAAAACACCTCCTTCCTCCTACAGACTCTGCGGCCTCTCTGTGCAGCTGCAGCTCCCCCTCGTCTCCACCTCCCCTGGTCTTAGCATTCAGCACAGCTGCTTCCAGCCCTCCTCTGGTCCTCCTGGTAGGGGGGGTGCTCTGGACATTTGCTTAGAATTATTATGGGAATAATACAGTTCTATGCCAGTTGAAAAGGAAGATTGCACACCGGCTGACAAGGCCTGGAGCTGAGTGAGGGAAAGATGGCCGCCACTCGGCTCCATAACATTGGTTGACGGACGCGACATCAAACATCACTTCCGCCCAGTGGTCTTAAAGGGGACTTTTAAGACCCCTTTAAGAAAAAGACATTTATTTATTTTTTATTTTTTTATTGCATTTAAGTGTAAATGTGAGATTGGAAGTCTTTATGACCCCAAATGTCACAATTTAAGAGGTCCTGTCATGCTTTTTTTTCTATTACAAGGGAATAAAAGTGATCCAATTTTTTTTTTCTTTAAAGTGGAGTTCCACCCACTTTTACAACTCTTTAGCATCCCTCACTAAACTTTGCACTGTAAACAAATTGGATATTTTTTTATTTTTTTTCTCAGCACTTACTGTATATCTGCTGTATTCATTTTTCACTTCCTCCTCCCTGGCCGCGGCCCATCGCATCATTTCCTGTTTGCAATGCCTTCTGGGAAGGGGCGGCAACTTCCTCTGACACTGCCGTTGCTATGGAAACCTGACCTGAAACCTATTACACTGCTTGTGCTGCACTGAGCATGTGCGGGATCTGCAAGGATGAGATCCAGGAAGAAATACAGTCTGGCTTCAGATGCCCACACTTAAGATGGCCACGGCCTGCTGTAAGTTTATAAAATAACAAATTACTGCTATAAACTAACAAAACAGACCTTAGTTTACAGACTAACTTTACCAGAATACATTAAGCTTGTGTATTATAGAGGTATTTTTATTTAAAAAGTATAATTTCGGCCGGAACACCACTTTAAGAAGGACAGTGTAAAAAAAAAAAAAAAAAGTAAAATAGATAGTAAAAATATATGAAAACTGTATTTAAACCACACATGTGAGGTATCGCCTTGATTGTTATGCCGCGTACACACGAGCGAGCTTTTCGACCGGACTGGTCCGACGGACCGAGTCCAGCGGACAATTCGACCGTGTGTGGGCTTCATCGGACCTTCAGTGGACTTTTTCGGTTGAAAATCTGATGGACTTTAGGTTTGGAACGTTTCAAATCTTTACGTCGGAACTCCGCCGGACCCAGTTCCTATCGAAAAGTCCGCTCGTCTGCCTGCTAGTCCGACGGACTAAAACCGACGCTAGGGCAGCTATCGGCTACTGGCTATCAACTTCCTTATATTAGTCCGGTGTACGAATCCGTCGGACTTTGGTGTGATCGTGTGTAGGCACGTCCGTTTGTTTGGGAAAGTCCGTTGGAAGTCCGCCGAAAGTTCGACGAATAGTCCGTCGGCCCAGTCCGGTCGAAAAAGTCCGCTCGTGTGTACGCGGCATTGGAGCGAGAGCAATAATTCTAGCCCTAGACCTCCTCTGTAACTCAAAAAAGAATTTTTAAGGGTCAAAGTTTGTCGCCATTCCACAAGCGGGCGCAGTTTTGAAGTGTGACATGTTGGGTATCAATTTTACTCGGCGTAACATTATCTTTCACAATATTAAAAAAAAAAATTGGGCTAACTTTACCGTTGTCTTAATTTTTTTTAGTTCCAAAAAAAGTGTATTTTTTTTCTCAAAAAAAATTGCGCTCGTAAGACCGCTGCGCAAATACGGTGTGACGTAAAGTATTGCAACGACCGCCATTTTATTCTCTAGGGTGTCTGAAAAGAAAAATTATGTTTGGGGGTTCTGAGTAATTTTCTAGCAAAAAAAAAAAAAAAAAAAATGATTTTAACTTGTAAACACCTAGTTTGAAAAATAGGCTTGGTCCTTAACTAGTTAAACGCGTAAAGTAAATGTAGAATATATAGGTAAAGCGATGCGTACATTTTCGGCGCTATATAAGTACCTGTAATAAATAAATAAATGTGTGCAAAAGAACCCCCCACAAAAAACAGCAAAAACGGCTCATAGAAAGAGTTCATTACAATTTCAGCGTCTCTCTAAAAGGTGTCATCCCATCCGGCTTGAAAAATGACTGATGCTGTAGTGCCATCTAGTGTCCTCTGAGGTACTTGCATCCGCCACTTTTCTCTTATGGTCACCTAAAAATCCGCAGACAAATTTGTATATGACTTTACAACTTCACCCCCTAATAAGTTCCCAAATATATCCAGAATTTTAAAAAAAAACTAAAAAAAAATCTCTAATAATATGAGGTCAAACCTTAAGAGTTTCAATTTGTATGCAATCAGGCCGGCCCTTGCACTACACGGTTTTGGTAAATTATTATTATTATTATTATACAGTATTTATATAGCGCCAACAGTTTACGTAGCGCTTTACAACTTGAGGGTAGACAGTACAAATACAATACACTTTGATACAGTAGGAATCAGAGGGCCCTGCTCCTTAGAGCTTACAATCTAAATCTGATTCTTTAGTCAAAAGTCTGCAGAAAATCTAATAGTGTGTATGGGGCCTTAGTGTATGAATCGCTGCTGTGGTCCCGGAAGGGGTTAATAATTCTCGCCTTCATTCTCTTTCTTTTGCAGGACGCGGAGCAAACCGCCACTTCCTGCAGCAACTTCCCCAGCAGCGGCCATCTTGGTCCTCTCACTGAAGCCTCTACCCCCCCCCCCCTTCCCCAGCTGTCATGTGACTGTGTGTGATCTGACTTCCTATTGGTCTGGAAAGTTGTTTCCTTGAAGTCAGCTGAGCTGAAGTCTGGTGATCCTGGATCCAGCTGTCATGTCATCTGTATGGTACCTGAGTGTCCTGTGTCTCCTGTGTCCGGTCCTGGGAGAGAATGGGACCCGACCCAATATCATCCTGCTGTTAATGGACGACGTAAGAGTATTGGGGGGTTGGGATCATGTGTGACATGTACATCATTTGTTTGCACAGAAGCTGCTAGAAGGAAGCAAAGCATATATATTGAGGCCGCCCTCACACGGGCGTAAATTAGTATTATGACGACGTGAGGGCCGTGCTTGCCTGCATGGGCATAGGTGTGTGCAGCCTATTGCATTAGGCCCCTTTCACACTGGGGCGGTTTGCAGGCGTTATTGCGCTAAAAATAGCGCCTGCAAACCGCCCCTAAACAGCCTCCGTTGTTTATTCAGTGTGAAAGCCCGAGGGCTTTCACACTGAAGCGGTGCGCTGGCAGGACGGTAAAAAAAGTCCTGCGAGCCGCATCTTTGGAGCGGTGAAGGAGCGGTGTGTTCAATGGGACAGCGCGGCAATACCGCGGCTATAGCCGCGCTGTACGAGCGGTTTTAACCCTTTTTCGGCAGCCAGCGGGGGTTAAAACCGCACCGCTAGCGGCCGAATACAGCCGCAAAAACGACGGTAAAACAGCGCAAAAAATAGCGCTCTTTTACTGCCGACGCCCCCACCGCCCCAGTGTGAAAGGGGCCTTAGGGTGTCCCCCCCCCCCCACAAAGCTCAAACACAGAGCAAAAGAGGCAGTGGCTAGGGGGGGTACACATGTCGTAGTCGCGATGCTATGCTTCGCAGAAAACCGCATGTGAACGAGTCCTTCATTTATTTATTTATTTATTTATTTAATAATAATACTACTGACATGGGTGCTTACATTGATCAGCTTTTAATTATGTAAAATCTTTATCCCAAAAGGAAAAAGAAGACTGTTCGCTGTAACTGATTTTCGTGGTGCCTAGCCATGGCAGCATACGCATAGAGTTCTAATAGTCCTGTGGGTTGGTCGGGGGGGTGGAGCAAACAACCATGCGTATGCTGCCATGGCTAGGCACCAGGAAAGGTACGTATTCAATTTTCCATTATAAAGTCTTTGCTGGATTTCAGCTTCAGTGACCTCAAACCTCACTTATATTCCACTGTCCACCCTTCCTAGATTTTTTTTTTTAAAGCTGACTTTTTGATTAATAATAATAATAATAATATTATTTAAAGGACTTTTTTTTTTTATTATTATTTTTTTTTTTTTACAGATGGGGTGGGGAGACCTGGGTGTGTTTGGTGAGCCCTCCAAAGAGACCCCTAATTTGGACCAGATGGCAGTGGAGGGGATGCTGTTTCCAGATTTTTACACAGCCAATCCTCTGTGTTCCCCATGTGAGTATATAAAGGGAATGAGAATCTCTGAATGCGCTGTACTGTGCCTTAATGGCCAGGGCACTGCGACTGTTGTGTGGCAGGGTTGGCATTCCCAATCCCCTTTATTTATTTAGATATATAAGAATGGCTTCAAGGACAGGAGATGGTCAGAGACTGCAAATATGATACAAGAGATGGTCAGAGACTGTGCAGACATGATACAAGAGATGGTCAGAGACTGCAGACATGATACAAGAGATGGTCAGAGACTGCAGACATAATACAAGAGATGTTCAAAGACTGCAGACATAATACAGGAGATGGTCAGAGACTGCAGACATGATACAAGAGAAGGTCAGAGACTGCAGACATGATACAAGAGATGTTCAAAGACTGCAGACATAATACAGGAGATGGTCAAAGACTGAAGACATGATATGGGAGATGGTCAGAGACTGCAGACATGATACAAGAGATGGTCAGAAACTTCAGACAGGATACAAGAGATGGTCAGAGACTGCAGACATGATACAAGAGATGGTCAGAGACTGCAGACATGATACAAGAGGTGGTCAGAGACTGCAGACATGATACAAGAGATGGTCAGAGACTGCAGACAGGATACAAGAGGTGGTCAGAGACTGCAGACATGATACAGGAGATGGTCAGAGACTGCAGACATGATACAAGAGATGGTCAGAGACTGCAGACAGGACACAAGAGGTGGTCAGAGACTGCAGACATGATACAGGAGATGGTCAGAGACTGCAGACATGATACAGGAGATGATCAGAGACTGCAGACATGATACAGAAGATGGTCAGAGACTGCAGACTTAATACAAGAGATGGTCACAGTTTTGGGTAGAATGATCCTTTAAGGAAATGTCATGGATAATTATTTATTTTTATTGTACAGCGAGAGCAGCTTTATTAACAGGACGTCTTCCCATACGGAACGGATTCTACACCACAAATGCCCATTCCAGAAATGGTAAGAGGAGTTTTTCTGCAGCCTTCAGTGGTTACAGTAGATTTCCCTATTAATGTGAACATGTATTCTGTTAGCTACCCACTTACCCATACTTACTTGGGGGAGGGTAGGGTGAGGAGGGGGAGGTAATAATGAAATCTGCACTTTTCTTTTTTCAACCTACTTTTGCTTTTTTATTAGGTTGAGGTCAGGATTTTGTAGGGTTGAGGTCAAGGCTCTGGGCAGGATTTAGTAGGGTTGAAGTCAGGGCTCTGTGCAGAGCCTAGTAGGATTGATGTAAAGGCTCTGTGCAGGGTATAATAGGGTTGAGTTCAGGGCTCTGTGCAGGGCTTAGTGGGGTTGAAGTCAGGGCTCAGGGCAGGGTTTAGTAGGGTTGCGGTCAGGGCTCTGTGCAGAGCTTGGTAAGATTGAGGTAAGAGCTCTGTGCAGGGTTTAGTAGGATTGAGGTCAGGGCTCTGTGCAGGGTTTAGTAGGATTGAGGTCAGGGCTCTGTGCAGGGTTTAGTAGGGTTACGGTCAGGGCTCTGTGCAGGGTTTAGTAGGGTTACGGTCAGGGCTCTGTGCAGGGTTTAGTAGTGTTATGGTCAGGGCTTTGTGCAAGGTTTAGTAGGGTTGTGGTCAGGGCTCTGCGCAGGGTTTAGTAGGGTTACGGTCATGGCTTTGTGCAAGGTTTAGTAGGGTTGTGGTCAGGGCTCTATGCAGAGTTTAGTAGGGTTGCGGTCAGGGCTCTGTGCAAGGTTAAGTTGGGTTGAAATCAGCGCTCTGTGCAGGGTTTAGTAGGATTGCAGTCAGCACTTTGTGCAGGGCTTAGTAGGGTTGAGGTCAGGGCTCTGTGCAGGCCAATAGAGTTCCTCTACACCGCATTCAGCAAACAATGTCTTTATGGAGCTGGCACATGGGCACAGTCATGTTGGAACAGAAAAAGGTCTTCCCCAAACTGTCTACCATAGTGCAGGTCACATAAACCTTGAAGGAGAAGCTTGCCTAAGGTTCTAGGTAATAGATATAATTTCTCCTGTACAGCTTACACCCCCCAAGAAATAGTTGGTGGAATTGCAGATTCTGAAGTGCTGCTGCCGGAACTACTGAAGAAGGCCGGATATGTCAATAAGATTGTCGGCAAATGGTGAGTTATCCACCGGGAATGGCAGAACTGCTCCGGTAATGAGGACAGAGCTGGTTGTAATCAGAACACAATGGTCTTCTCTTACAGGCATTTGGGGCACAGATCCAAATATCACCCATTGAGACACGGCTTTGATGAGTGGTTTGGGTCACCTAACTGTCATTTCGGACCTTATGATGACAAACAGCAACCTAATATACCGGTGTACCGTGACTGGGATATGATTGGGAGGTAAGTGCTACAATTATGGTTATGATCAAATCTTTAGTATTATTCATAAGGCACCAAAATATTACACAATCACGTGTCAGAAAATTAAGGGCCACAACTTAAAATTAAAACGTATACAAAAGTAGAAGTAAAAGTAGGGGAAGCCTTTTACCTGCTGCAAAAAAAAAAAAGAAAAGGGGGGAAAAAAAACAAAAAAACGACAGGCATACATTTTAAAGGCAAGATCCACTGCTTGAGAATGTAAAACTAATGCAGCCATAATAATGGAGGGGTGGTCTAGGTTGGTCTAGAGAGTAGGATTAACCCACATCCCCAATAGTCAATGCGTAGGGAAATTTGTTCCTCTTATGGGACTTTAAAGGGAAAAAGCTACTCTGTACCCTGTTTCTCCGAAAATAAGACCTAGCGTGATTGTCGGTGGTGGCTGCAATATAAGCCCTACCCCCCCAAATAAACCCTAGTTAAAGTCCTTGTAGGTCTTATTTTCAGGGTAGGGCTTATTTTCGGGGAAACAGGGTAGGGCTTATTTGGGGGGGTAGGGCTTATATTGCAGCCATCACCGACAATCACGCTAGGTCTTATTTTTGGGGAAACGGGGTAGTAATCATGAGTATAAGGTTTTATTAGTAAAGGGTGTAGATCTACACAGATCTACAATGCAAAATAGAAAATACAAAAGAGAATACAGGATGCATAACACAATGAGCATGCAATACAGTATATGAGGTTACAATCATTGACTCAGTTGCATATAGAACACACATACGGGGAATACCCGACGCGTTTCGAGTTTTACTCTTCTTCAGGGGTGTATGTTTTTGAGACCAGCACGACAAAACATGTCTATAATTGAAAAAAAACAACTAATGCAGCCACAACATTTAAAGACCGGTAAGTGGCAATATATGCATTTTTATGTTTTAAAACCTCTCTCAAAAGGGCGGTACCCACTGCCACTTCCGCAAACCTTGCCTAGGCGAGGATGATGCACTATGTCCTTCCCCCTTCCCCCTTCCCTTTCCTCCCCTCCTGCAGCATCCTGGGACATGTCACATATTCAAGGAGGCTGCAGGACCAAGGCCGGGACAAGGCCCTGCTGCCCTAGGCACTGTGATATCATGGGGGGAGGGGGGGCACCACAAGGAGATTGGGAGAGGGGATTTGTGTTGGAATGGGGAATTTGGGGGGGCGGAAGGGGGTAAGTATTGGTCTAGAATGGGAAATTTGGGCGGGGGGAAGGGGAGTGCTGAGAGTGGTGGTTTGGGTTGTGTTGGGAGGGAGCATGGGGGGGAGAAGGTTTGTGCTAGGAGAGGAGATTTGGTGTAATTCGAGTTCCCAGCACAAAGGGAGATACACAAATATGTGGCCCCACGGAAAAAAGTCCAGTCTAGTGAGGCCGCATATTTGTGTGAGGTCGGCGTCAAGGGGTAGAGCTTAAAATTGTGAATTAGGAACAGGTGACACGTCTAATGTCACAATTGGGCATCCCAAGTAGTGTGAACTTTTTTTCTTAAAGTGTTTGTTACCCTAAAAAAAAAAAAAAATGGATCCTGTTCCCTTGAAGCATGTTATACAGCACCGTGCTTGTGCTGTATAATTTTGCCCCATGTATAACCTGAAATACCTGGCTGATCCCGCCTGGCTATGCCCCCCCCCCCCCTGTAAACTGACTACGTTTTATCATGGCTACTGAGCCCTGACACCGTGGTCAGTTTACGTGCCTCCGTCATCCGCAGACCTGCTCTGTCCTTCTCTGTCCTCCTCTCCCCCCCTTCCCTCCCTTCCTGTCAGCTCAGTCCACTCCCCAGCCCTCGCCTCCGGCTGCTATCATAATGAAATAACCTTGCTACAGTCCCCCCTGTTATATTAAATAATGTCCCCAGTGCATGTGTTTTTTTTTTTTTTTTTAAATGCCCTCATTTCAGAGCGTCGATCAGCGCTCACGAGACCGGCCGCCTCTCTCCTTCTCTCCTCCTCTCCTCCTGGCTGACATCAGCGGAGGTTTCTCAGCCCCGCCTGCTTTGCTGTCAGATCGAGAGAGGCGGCCAGTCATGTGAGCGCAGATCGGCACTCTCAAATGAGGTACACAGCAGCAACACATGCACTGGGGACATTATTTCATATAGCAGAGGGCATTTGTGTTGAAAAGGGGAATTTGGGGGGCGGAAAGGGGTAAATATTGGTCTAGGAAGGGAAATTTGGGCAGGGGGGGTGAGGAGTTCTGAAAGTGGTGATTTGGGGGGGGGGGTTGTGTTGGGAGGGAGCATAGGGGGAAGAAGATTTGTGCTAGGAGGGGATTGTAGCAAGGTTATTGAGTGGCTTAACAACCACTTTAAGTATCTTTTTTTCTTTACAGATATTATGAAGACATAGAAATTAATCATAAGACTGGGGAATCAAATTTAACACAGATCTATCTGCAGGTAAGTGTACCTGGTTCCCCTCCGATAGCAGTACTCTACAGCAGAAACATTATTTAAAATTTTTAAGTAAAGCAAATGCAATATAAAATTGATCCTAAAGGATTTTTTTTTTTTATAGTGTTGAGGTCCACATTGTTAATTGGGCAGCAATCTGATTTTGTTCCGGTGCTGTACATACTGCTTGGTTTAACTTGCTAAAAAAAAAAAATGTTTGATCAATTCAAATGCATCAAAGCTCAATCTAACCCTTATTTATTACTGTAATGCAGTGAGGTTCTGTATACACTAACTAAAACAAATATGGTGGACTTTTACTCTTTTAACTGCTAAGTTCTGTAGCAAGGCTTAATAACTACGGATTTGGCCACAACCACCTCTAGAGGGAGCCTATTCCACATTTTCACAGCTCTTATGCCGCGTACACACGATCAGAAATTCGGGCCAGCAAAAGACCAATGAGAGCTTTTGGTCGGAAAATGCAACTGTGTGTACGCTCCATCGGACTTTTGCTGGCTGAATTCCCGCCAGCAAAAGATTGAGAGCAGGTTCTCAATTTTTCGGTCGGAAAAAGTTTCGATCGGAAATTCCGATCGTCTGTACGAATTCCGACGGGCAAAATTCCTGCGCATGCTCGGAAACAATTGGACGCATGCTCGGAAGCATTGAACTTCATTTTCTTGGCTCGTCGTAGTGTTGTACCCCACCGCGTTCTTGATGGTCGAAAGTTGAGCGAACTTTTGTGTGACCGTGTGTATGCAAGACAAGCTTGAGCGAAATTCCGCCGGAAAAACCATCCAAGGTTCCGCTCATTTGTACAGGGCATTACTGTGAAGAAACCTTTCTGTATTTGGAGATGAAATCTCTTTTACTCGAGGCGTAAAGAGTGCCCGTCTTGTGCTCTGTGATGACCGTAAAATGAAAACTCAACACCAAGTTCACTATATGGACCCCTTATGTATTTATACATGGTGATCATATCCCCCTTAATTTCCTCTTCTCAAGAGAGAATAGATTCAGTTCCTCTAATCTTTCCTCATAGCTGAGCTCCTCCATGCCTCTTATCAGTTTGGTTGCCCTTCTCTGCACTTTCTCCAGTTCCCTGATATCCTTTCTGAGAACTGGTGCCCAAAACTGAACTGCATATTCCAGATGAGGTCTTACTAATAATTTGTACAGGGGGGGCAAAATGATGTCTCTCTCTCTGGAGTCCATACCTCTCCTAATACAAGAAAGGACTTTGCTCGCTTTGGAAACCGCAGCTTGGCATTGCATGTTATTATTGAGCTTATGATCCACCAAAACCCCCAGATCCTTCTCCACTACGGATCCCCCCAGTTTTACCCCCCCTAGTATGTATGATGTATGTATATTCTTAGCCACCAAGTGCATAACTTTACATTTATCAACATTAAACCTCATCTGCCACATAGTCGCCCAATTTGACAGAGCATTGAGGTCGGCTTGTAAATTGGAGACATCCTGTAAGGACGTTATTCCATCTGCAAAGACAGAAAGGGTACTTTTAATCCCAGACCCAATATCATTTATAAAGATATTAAAAAGTAAGGGTCCCACCACTGAACCTTGGGGTACACCACTGATAACCTTAGACCATTCAGAGTAAGAATCATTAACAACTACTCTCTGAATTCTGTCTTTTAGCCAGTTTTCTATCCATTTACAAACTGATATTATCAAGCCTGTAGACTTTACCTTACACATGAGCCATGTGTGGGGAACTGTATCGAAAATCTGACAGAGCTTGAGCTATTTTGCAAATAATAATGGGCAAAAATGTCACTCTCTAGATGTGCAAAGTTGGTAGAGACATCCCCAAAAAGACTTGCAGCTGTTATTGCAGTGAAAGGCGGTTCTACAAAGTATTGACTCAGGGGGGGCCATACAAATGCCCCCCCCCACATTTGTAAAAAAATTTGGAAAACCATTTATCACTTTAATTCCACTTCACAATTATGTGCCACTTTGTGTTGGTCTATCACATAAAATCCCAATAAAATACATTTACGTTTTTGGTTGTAACATGACAAAATGTGGAAAATTTCAAGGGGTGTGAATACTTTTTGGAGGCGCTGTATGTGTATATTACACCCACTGTGTTGTCGGTGCATTTGTTTGTATGACTTTCAGTGACACAAAACTGCAATAAAAACTATTTATTAATAACTAGGCCGCTTAGTGTCATTCAGTTAGGGTTTACATTTACTTATGTTCGTTACTTAATGGAATAAAACTATAATGGTTTTTATCATTTCCATGACTTGTTCTTATTCTCAGGTGTGTTTTTATTAACAGGAAGCTTTGAACTTTATCGGTAAATATGGGTCAACAAAGCAGCCGTTCTTCTTGTACTGGGCGATTGATGCCACCCATGCTCCCGTCTACGCCTCTAAACCTTTCCTGGGAAGTAGCCGCAGAGGACTGTAAGACCTAAATCACAGCCATATCACCATAGAATAACACTGAGCCCCATTCGTCAAACCTTTCACTAACTAGAGTTTTATGTGTTTCCCCACAGCAGCTGGTGAGAACCAAATTTCATGGTGGAAATGTTATGTCCTATGTGTGTTTGAATCTGATCTGGTTACTGTGGGAACACATTGTGTTAATTTATTAAAATTGTAGCGTGCAAAATATGATGCAGCTCTGCATAGCAACCAAACAGCTTCCAGGTTTTAGTGTCAAAGCTTAGTGTCAGAAACCATGAAATCAGGCCAAGACAGAAGTACAGTTAACTCACACTTGTTTAATAAATGTAAAAAGAACAAACGTAGTCCAAACATAGCCAAAGTTCAGTAACTGGATAGTCAGACAAGCCAGAAGTCAGGGATCAATGTAGTGGAACAGCAAGCAGGGTCTGGAGCCAGAAGGGATGTCAGCAAAGCAAGTCTTGAACAGGATCGCAGGAGATAGTTTCTGTGGTGTTGACCAAGGCGAAGGCAGAGATCCTCTGGACTGGACGGCTTAAGTAGGCAAGACTGACGAGCAGGATATCATCAACAGCTGAATAACTGTGGAGAGATAGGAGCTGGCAGTTAGCCGACAGCTGAGCGGCCAGCTCAGAGAAGGAAGGGCTGAGCCCAGCCCTGACACTTAGTTGAACAAGCTGCACAAAATTGTGGTCTCTCCAGTTTTAGTGAATAAACCCCTATATAGTCAAAACTGTGTGGACACCTGACCATCACACCTATTGGAGGTTGTTGGACATCCCAATCTATTTCCATCCCATTGCTAAACCATGGCCATTAGTATGGAGCTGCCTCTCCTTTGCTGCTATAACAGCCTCCACCCTTCTGGGTTGGCTTTCCACAAGATTTTGGAGGGTTCCTGTGGGAATTTGTGTCTATTTAGCCAAAAGAAGTAGTGAGGTTAGGTACTGAGAATGGATGAGAAGACCTGACTCACATTTGACGTTGCAATTCATCGCAAAGGTGTTCAGTGGGGTTCAGGTCAGGGACTTGAACATAGGAGCGCACACACGTTAGAAGAGAACATGGCCTTCCCTAAAAAATATTAGGAGTGCACAACTGTCTTTGCTAACATTTGTTAATGGGGATTGCATTGCCCTGTGCTTGATTTTATGCAACTAATTTAGAAAAGTAATGTCCAACAAGCTCATATAGCTGCATGCATGCCAAATTTTCCGGCTTTGCTGTGACAGTCCCATATCTTGACCCTCTGTCCTATATGGATGTGGTGTCATAGATTCACAGCATCAGTGAAATTCTGAACATGTGCTGTAATTCAAAAAAGCATTAACTTAAGGGATCGGGGCTGTGAGTGGGTGATAGTTACATATTAAGAGGCAGGGTCCAGGTCGGACCAGCACATAAAGTGGGGCGTAATGTATGGTCCCTGCAGGCTTAGAAGCAGGGTCTGAACAAAACCAAACCAAAAAATGGGTATGATGAACTGTCCCTGCATAATACAAAGGTAGGGTCTGGACAAGACCAGCCCATGAAGTTGGTATAATGGATAGTCCCTGCATATTTGGAAACGTGTTTCAGGTGGGACCAACCCATAATGTAGGTATGATGGATGTTCCCTGCGTATTTAGAGGCAGGGTCTTGACAAGACCAACCCATAAAGTGGGTATGGTGGATGGTTCCTGGACATTTAAAGACAGGGTTTGGGTGGGGCCAACACATAAAGTGGATATGATTGATGGCCCCCTCCATATTCAGCGGCAGGGTCTGGACAAGACCAACCCATACAGTGGGTATGATGGATAGTCCCTGCATATTTCGAGGCAGGGTCTGGACAAGACCAGCCCATGAAGTTGGTATATAATGGATAGTCCCTGCATATTTGGAAACACGTTTCAGGTGGGACCAACCCATAATGTAGGTATGATGGATGTTCCCTGCGTATTTAGAGGCAGGGTCTTGACAAGACTAACCCATACAGTGGGTATGATGGATAGTCCCTGCATATTTCGAGGCAGGGTCTGGACAAGACCAGCCCATGAAGTTGGTATAATGGATAGTCCCTGCATATTTGGAAACACGCTTCAGATGGGACCAACTCATAATGTAGAGTTGATGGATGTTCCCTGCGTATTTAGAGGCAGGGTCCAGGTGGGATCAATTCATAAGGTGGGCATTAAGGACAGTCCCTGAATTTTAGAGGCAAGGTCTAGACAAGACCAACCTATAATGTGGACTGTTCCTGCATATTTAGAGACAGGGTCTGGGTGGGACCAATCCATAAAGAGGGCATGATGAATGGTCCCTTCCTATTTAGAGGCAGGGTCTGGACAAGACTGACCTATAAAGTGTATTGATGGACTGTTCCTGCATATTTAGAGACAGGGTCTGGGTGAGACCAATCTATAAGGGGGTATGATGGATGGTCCCTGCATAGTTAGAAGCAGGGTCTGAACAAGACCTACCCATAAAGTGGGTATGATGGATGGTCCGTGCATATTTCGAGGCAGGATCTGGTGGGACCAACCCATGAAGTAGGTATGATGGATGATCCATGTATATTTAGAGGCAGGGTCTGGACAAGGCCATCCCATTAAATGGGTATGATGGACTGTCCCTACATAATCAGAGGCAGGGTCTGGGTAGGACCAGCCCAAAAAGTGACCATAATAGATGGTCCCTGCATATTTAGAGGCCGGGTCTGGACAAGACCAAACCGTGAAGTGGGTTTGATTTGGGCACATTGGTAAATGAAATGTGGAATGTGGGTGGGATTACCAGTATCCCACTATCCGTAACCATAATGTTGCTATGTATGTAGGTGTGATGGTCAGGAGTCCATGGGCCATATTGTGTACTTTCATAACTAAGGTCAGTTTTTCCTAGCCTAGAGGAATAATCCAATCTCTTTCTAGGTTAAATCTTGTAGACATTCTAAATCACTAACTCAATTACACCTTAATTACTCTGATACAGTATTTGTAATTAGACAATTTTGAACATTACCTTTTTGGGGAAAAAAAAAAGAGCTCTAAAATTCTTCATTTTGAACCTAGCTGGTAAATAGACCGGAGTCCTGCTTTAAACTGGTCCATGAGGATGGTATGTTCTGGTACAGACTCTCTTCTCTGATATCCCAGGTACGGCGACGCTGTCCGTGAAATTGATTCCAGCATTGGGAAAATCTTGCAATTGATAAAAAACACGGGAATAGCTAAGGACACTTTTGTGTTCTTCACATCTGACAATGGGGCGGCCCTCATCTCTGCACCCAACCAAGGTGAGAAAAGCTCCACTCTCTGTTACCTTTCTCATTTGCTATAATTAAAGGTAAAGTTAAGCATAAAATTATTTTTTTTAACTCTACAGCCTTATTGACCGAACTTTCTTGGAATGAGGGATGTCTCAAGTCCCGCAGGCAGCTGAATTCTGCAGAAACCTTCACTGCAGGGATGCCCTGTCCTCTTCCTGTCTGATTTTTCAATGTGCAGGGGTAACTTTGGGTCTTTTTTAGAGCTGCTGTGAAAAGGGCCATAATGAGGACCGGCCCTCCTCCTTCCTCCTCCTCCTCCCCTTCCTCCACCATAGTGAAACATTCTATTATTGCTTTCACTGCCTGTAATGCAATCTGTGAATGGAGAAGAGTCTGCTGAGTCACAGAATCCTCTCCTCCATTCACAGATCGTGTCACCATGCAGTGAAAGAATATATCCCAATAGAGGAGGAGGGGGGGGGGGGGCAGGTCCCAGTTGTGAACTTTTTTTTAATTTTTTTATTGAGCCTGCACTTCAGAAGTCCAGAGACAGGAAGAGGACAGGGCATGCCTGCAGTGAAGATCCAGCTGCCTGCTTGCACGGGACATTGTCATTACAGGTAAACTAGGTCAATAAAGCTGTAGGGCTAAAAATTATTATTAACAAGACTCCAGCTTTGAATCAAAAGTATCTGCAAATTCTTCAGTCAATTGATAAGTATACAGTGGATACAAAAAGTCTACACACCCCTGTTAAAATGTCAGGTTTCTGTGATGTAAAAAAATGAGACAAAAATAAATTATTTCAGAACTTTTTCCACCTTTAATGTGACCTATAAACCGTACAACTCAATTGAAAAACAAACTTAAATCTTTTAGGGGTAGAGGGGAATTAAAAATAAAAAACTAAAATAATGTGGTTGCGTAAGTGTGCACACCCTCTTATAACTGGGGATGTAGCTGTGTTCAGAATTAAGCAACCTCATTCAAACTCATGTTAAATAGGAGTCAGTACACACCTGCCATTGTTTTAAAGTGCCTCTGATTAACCCCAAATAAAGTTCTGCTGTTCTAGTAGGTCTTTCCTCCTTGTCATCGGGAGCAGTGATCACTGTCCTGTGTGTTAAAGCCCATCCCCCTAACAGGTAGAATCACTCCCTAGGACACACTTAACCCCTTCACAGCCCCCTAGTGGTTAACCCCTTCACTGCCAGTGTAATTTACACAGTAATCAGTGCATTTTTATAGCACTGATCGCTGTATAAATGACAATGGTCCCAAAATAGTGTCAAAAATGTCCGATGTGTCCGCCATAATGTCGCCGTCCCGATTAAAGATCGCCGCCATTACTAAAAAAAAAGAAATTTTAAAATAAAAATGCCATAAATCTATTCCCTATGTTGTAGGCGCTATAAATTTTGCGCAAACCAATCAATATATGCTTATTGCGATTTTTTTTTTTTCTTTTTTACCAAAAATATGTAGAAGAATACATATCGGCCTAAACTGAGGAAAAAATGTTTTTTTAATATATTTTTGGGGGATATTTATTATAGCAAAAACTAGAAAAAATTGTGTTTTTTTTTTTAAATTGACGCTCTTCTTTTGTTTAGAGCGCAAAAAATAAAAACCTCAGAGGCGATCAAATACCACCAAAAGAAAGCTCTATTTGTGGGAAAAAAAAGGGCGTCAATTTTGTTTGGGTGCAGAATTGCACAACCACACAATTGTCAGTTAAAGCGACGCAGTGCCGAATCGCAAAAAGTGCTCTGGTCAGGAAGGGGGTTAAAATCCTCCGGGGCTGCAGTGGTTAAAGTAGAACTATGGGCAAAACTTTTTTTTTTTTATTTTGGATAGAGAAAAAAAGAGGGCTATAATCTGTCAGATTTTTATTTTTTTGCCATCCCTGTCTCATTGCAGAGATTTCCCTTCACTTCCTGTCCCATAGCCAAACAGGAAGTGAGAGGAAAACCCTACCCACAGCTGCCCCCTGCAGCAGTAAAAGTACTATAGGGCACTCAGCAAGTGTTTTTTAAAGAAGAATTCCTGGCTTGGTATATACATATTTACATTAGTCCACCAATGTAACTCTAGATATACCATACCTGGATGATGACCCTGGAACCTGGAAATCACTGTAGCAGACATCGCTATTCCAGTCATCTTTACTTCCTCCCGGGTCCAGTGCTGAGTGGCCCTTCTAATGCATTCTGAATACAAAATGTCGTCCGCTTAGCATGGACGCCATTCAGAAAATGTTTCGCTTTTTTTCTAATGAAAGCAAAGCATTCTCTGATTGGACAAGGTGGAGAGGCGGCCTGGTGAAGGGGGCAAACACCCTGAAACGCGTTGGCTGTTTTATGTACACAAAGTTACCCATGAAATAAATTTTCCATTTCTCAGAATTCTAGGATTGTTCATTTAAGGTGCTATTCATCCACTGATACAAATTCCCTAAACACTGTAAGTACAGCATCCGCTTTTCCATACCAAGTAATATTGGTAAACTAGACCCAGTGCACAGAACTGGCACCAAAGAAAGCGCTGCCAGCAGGGGGGGGGGGGGGACGGGGGGGACTCTGATTACAAAAGACTGGATTTATTTTACTCATGTTCAGGTTTATCTTGTGCATTCCAAAAATCTTCTAGGAGGAAGCAACTCTCCCTTCCTGTGCGGGAAGCAGACAACCTTCGAGGGCGGTATGAGGGTTCCAGGGATTGCCTGGTGGCCGGGACACTTACCTCCTGGGCAGGTGAGACTGAGGTTCTATTTTTCATATGTGCATCGCTTAACTATATGTGTAGGGAAAAATTAAACATAACTCCAACCAAATCGTTTTTTGTTTTTTTTTAATTATTATTATTGAGTGAGGAAAAGTTCTTTTGAGATTTGAGAGTTTTACTTACTCTTCCATATGTTGATTATTATATTTCTTATACAAATGTGTGTATCCTCCCTCTAGTGGTCATGTGTGATATAACAGGGTGGGATTACAATTACAATTAATTGTGATTACAATTACAGTCATCAAGGACAAGTCCTTGATGATGCCCTGGAGGAGGGGGCGAAACGCGTTGAGCATAGTCGATTTACTCTGAACGTCCCCAAGGTTACCTTTATGGAGAGGCTTCTCAGAATGTAATCCAATCTTCATAATCCAGATCGTATAGATCACAGCGCCTTTGACCCCCAGACTGCAAAGCTGAGGGTCCATTCATTTTGGTGAGTGGGGTCACAAGAGGGGAGTGTGGCGCGCAACACCTGCATGGTTTTTTGTAGCACCTACTCACTTTATTTGGAGCACCCAGCACTTTGAAAGAGACTGTGTTTGTTCATTTGTTTTCATTATGGACGTTTTTGATTGTCAGCACTGTTAGTGTTTATATCTTTTATACATATTTTTTTTTTTTGAGCACGAAATGCATTTGCACTTCTAGTAAGTGTGGGTTTGCACACATATCCTGCAAGCGATGTACATATACTGCAGCAAAAATTAAGCCCCCTGTTGGATTAAGTGGGCAGTACCGCCATCAAACGTAACCCATTAGAGTTCATGGGCCTATGCTGCGACCATTAATGCAGGCAATGAGAGGGTGATATATTGCCTCCCAACTGCCTGCAAACCAACCTCTGATATGTGGTCAACCACAATTTTTTTTTTTTTTAAAGGGCAGCAAGGGCTGTCGCATATGAGAACAACCCCTAACACTGCTAAAGAAGCTGATTAATATTTGTCTCACAGGTGAGCCACCAGCTAAGCAACATCATGGACCTCTTCACCACCAGCCTGGCACTGGCAGGAATAGATCCCCCCAAGGACAGGCCTATAGATGGCATTGACCTATCACCCATCATGCTGGAGGGCAAAGTGACTGACAGGTGAGATGTTTTCCGGAGGTATTTCCCAGTTCTTCCCCAGTGTCAAACAAACAAACAACACATAATATAGAATACAAAATCGTATAATGGACCTACAATAGAGGTCCCGCAAGGTACAAAAAACACAGGGTAAATTGTTTGATTTTTTTTTTTTGTACCTTGGGACCTCTCTTGTGGGTCCATTATATGATTTTGTATTCTATATTATGTGTTCATTTGTTCGTTTGACAGTTACCATATTCTATTATGAATAGTGGATCCTGAGGAAGCTACTTACAGGCGCAACGTGTCAATCCACTGTGTTCTAAAATTTGTACATATTTTTTTTAAATTGTTTACTGTCAATTGAGATATTTTTAACTTATTTGTATTTAAAAAGTGTATGAATAAAATTGTAATTTTTTTCTATTTTTAAATACATGGTATTGTCTTGGCACAATAAAATACCCAGTTTCCAGGGAGTCTGGATTTATTCACTGGAAACATATATATCCTCTTTTACCCTTGAAATACCTTTACGGTCTTAGGGAACCTCTATTAATAATTACTGTATCTACAACTGTACATTCGTGGGATGGTCAAGGGTAAAAATGATCCTTACA
This sequence comes from Lithobates clamitans, assembly GCA_037952925.1. Classification (NCBI taxonomy): domain Eukaryota; kingdom Metazoa; phylum Chordata; class Amphibia; order Anura; family Ranidae; genus Lithobates; species Lithobates clamitans. The sequence continues at coordinate 80,484 of JBBGZY010002357.1, read as the reverse complement.
TTTGAAATCAATGGGAAGAATCCCCCACTTACAGATAGCTAAAAAGATCATTGTGGTGAGTGGAAACTTATCTGAGAGGCAGAAATTGCTTATTGCCTAAAGAACCCCTAGCAACCTCTGTGGGAACCCTAAGGTTCCATGGAACCCTGGTTGTGAAGGCCTGTTGTAGAGCATCAGAGAAGCCTACACAACTTTTTACATATTTTGTGTTCTGCATACAAACTGTCTACATGGAATGTCTCTATTCCAAGTCATAGAACTCCTTTTAGTCTAACTCAGCCTTCCTCAAGTAGGGTTTCATGGGACCCTGGGGGCCTTCCAGAGGTTCCTTTCTAGGGGTTCCTTAAGCAAAAAGCAATTTCTGCCTCTCAGATAATTTCCCACTGGTCACAGTGATCGTTCTTAGTATCTGTAAGTGGGGTATTCTTCCCACAGGCAACTTTATACATAATTTTTGTTCTGCATACAAACTATTCCCATTCCAAGTCATAGTATTCCTTTTGTCTAACTCAGCCCTTCTCAACTAGGGTTCCTCCAAAGGTTGCTAGGGGTTTCTTGAGCAATAAGTAATTTCTGCCTCTTATGCCGCGTACACACGACCGGACTTTACGGCATACTTGGTCCGGCGGACCGGAGTCCGTCGGACAATTCGATCGTGTGTGGGCTCCAGTGGACTTTTTTTTTTTCCCAAAAGTTTGATGGACCTAGAAATGAAACATGTTTCAAATCTTTCCAACGGACCCGAGTCCGGTCGAAAAGTCCGCTCGTCTGTATGCTAGTCCGACGGACAAAAACCGACGTTAGGGCAGCTATTGGCTACTGGCTATGAACTTCCTTGTTTTAGCCTGGTCGTACGTCATCACGTACGAATCCGTCGGACTTTGGTTGATCGTGTGTAGGCAAGTCCGTTCATTCAGAAAGTCCACCAGACCTAGTCCGTCGAAAAGTCCGCCCGTGTGTACGCGGCATTAGATAATGTCCCACTGATCTTTTCACTATTTATAAGTGGGGGATTCTTCCCATTGACCTCAAATGTAATGACTTTTCCTACTATTGACCATCTCATCAACGTACAGTTGTATATACAGTTATTATTATCAGGGGGTTCCTTGAGACCAGACAGTTATTTCAAGGGTTCCTCCATATTAAAATGTTGAGAGACTGGTCTAAAATTGATGGTCTAGATCTGCCTGGGCTTCCTCTGGGCTACAATCCAAATGTCATTGGCTATGAGTATTGGTGGCAGTGGTTGCCTTCAGGACTTGTGGGTTTTATTATAGGTCTTCCTTGAAGAACATCTGAGACGCATAGGCAACTTTTTTCACATCATTTTTGATCTGCATACAAACTATCCCCATTCCAAGTCATAGTATCCCTTTTGTATAATTCAGCCCTTCTCAGCCAGGGTTCCATGACACCTTAGGGTTCCTCCAGAAGTTGCTAGGGGTTCCTTGAGCAATAAGTATTTTCTTCCTCTCAGATAATTTGCCACAGACCACAATGATCTTTTCGCTATCAGTAACTGGGGGATTCCTTCCATTGACCTCAAAACGTAAGGATCATTCTTTCCATTGACCATGCTATCAATGTACAGTTGTAGGTTCAGTAAATATTTTTAGAAGTTCCGTGAGGCCAAAAAGTTATTTCAAGGTTTCTCTATATTAAAAGGTTGAGAAAGGCCAGTCTAACTAAACTTCTACTATGACTGGAGCTGTGAATGTTAGTTCCCCTGACGCCATTATCTCACTCATCTCTTGTGCCTCCTCCTTCAGGCCAATATTCTTTTATCGTGGCAATGAGATGATGGCAGTCCGACTGGGGCTTTACAAGGCTCATTACTGGACCTGGACAAACTCTTGGGAAGAGCTATCTCAGGTACGTTGGATAACTACAACTTCCAACCTATAAACTGTCAGGACATGTCTGGGACCTGTTGTTCTCTTGATAATCTAAGGCAGTGGTCTCCAAACTGCGGCCCGGGGGCTGGATGTGGCCATTTGATAGCTTTTTTTTGGCCCCTGAGGCATTATTCATACCATGAACACCAACAATAGGGAAAAATTCCTGCCACTGACACCAACAATAGGACACTATTCCTCCCACTGACACCAACAATGGGACACGATTCCTCCCACTGACACCAACAATGGGACACTATTCCTCCCACTGACACCAACAATGGGACACTATTCCTCCCACTGACACCAACAATGGGACATAATTCCTCCCACTGACACCAACAATCAAGCACTATTCCCTCCATTGACACCAAAGATGAGGCATTGTTTACTCCCACTGGGCACAGTCCAACCCCCCCTAAAGTCTGAACGACAGTAAACTGGCCCCTTGTTTAGAAAGTTTGGAGACCCCTGATCTAAGAGATGTAGGTTCTTAACCACTTCCGGGCCGCCTCCTGTAGCTTTCCTGCTACATTGCGGCTCCACTGTGCTGGATCATGGGTAGGGGCGTGCACATGCGCATCCCAGCTGTACTGTCATTCGTTACAGCACAAGCCGATCAGCGGTTCCCGGCCAATGATTTATGTCCGGGACCTGCTGATCAGCTGGACCAATGACAGAAAAGAGCTCTGTATTGGTAAACAAGACAGGGCTCTACCGGAAAGCAGCGGTGTGGCTGTTTTTTTTTTTTTCTCCCTGCAAAGCAGGGAGTAAAAACTGTCAGTAAAAGCAGCACACAGTACTCACTTTACACTTGTTAGGCACGCAGTTAACATCCAGGTCCAGGGATAAAGTGGTGTTCCGGCCGAAATTATACTTTTTAAATAAAAATACCCCTCTAATACACAAGCTTAATGTATTCTAGTAAAGTTAGTCTGTAAACTAAGGTCTGTTTTGTTAGTTTATATCAGTAGTTTGTTATTTTATAAACTTACAGCAGGCCGTGGCCATCTTAAGTGTGGGCATCTGAAGCCAGACTGTATTTCTTCCTGGATCTCATCCTTGCAGATCTCGCACATGCTCAGTGCAGCACAAGCAGTGTAATAGGTTTCAGGTCAGGTTTCCATAGCAACGGCAGTGTCAGAGGAAGTTGCCGCCCCTTCCCAGAAGGCATTGCAAACTGGAAATGATGCGATGGGCCGTGGCCAGGGAGGAGGAAGTGAAAAATGAATACAGCAGATATACAGTAGGTGCTGAGAAAAAAAGTAAAAAAAATATCCAATTCGTTTACAGTGCACAGTTTAGTGAGGGATGCTAAAGAGTTGTAAAAGTGGGTGGAACTCCACTTTAACTCCTTCCCAGTCAGTGTCATTAGTACAGTGACAGTGTATATTATTAGCACTGATCGCTGTATTAGTGTCACTGGAGATGTCAGTCCCAGATGTAATTTAGTCAGTTCCCACCCAGTGTCAGTAAGTGTCAGACTGCCCGCCGCACTATCACAGTCCTACTATAAGTCGCTGATCTCCGCCATTACTAGTATAAAGATAAAGAAATAAAAATTTCAGTATATATCCCATAGTTTGTAGATGCTATACCTATCACACAAACCAATCAATTATACACTTTTTGGGATTTTTGTTTTCCAAAGACATGTAGCAGAGTACAATTTGGCCTAAATTTATGAAAAAATTTGATTTTATGGAATATTTTTTTGTTAATATGATAAAAGACAAAAAAGCTCAGTGGTGATCAAATATCACCAAAAGAAAGCTATATTTGTGTAGGAAAAAAAATATATAAATTTCATTTGGGTACAGCATTGCATGACCATGCAATCGCCAGTTAAATTAGTGCAGTGCTGAATAGCAAAAAATGCCCTAGTCGTGAAGGGGGTAAAACCTTCAGGAGCTGAAGTGGTTAATCTTGTAGTACTGATTGCTGTGTGTATTTGGATGCAGGGTATTAATTTCTGTCCTGGACAGAATATAACTGGAATTACGACCCATGACCAAGTCGAGCATGACCTCAACCCGCTCTTGTTCCACGTGGGAAGGGACCCTGGAGAGAAGTACCCCATAAGGTAAGGAGGTCACACAGCACCATCGTCTCATGTTTTCACAAAATGACAAGTGTGGAGAACCCCCCTCCCCCCTGGCCTCTGCAGCTAAAGGAGGAGCGGTTTGGGGGTGGTAAATCCACAGTTCAACTGCAGGGTTTTACCGTCCCTCAACCACTACTGTGAATGAGCACTAAGGACTTGTTCACAAGTGATGTCGGGGGGCAGAACCCCCCTCCCGTATTCATGCAGAGTGGGTTTAACAGAACTAAGGGTTTATCTTGGGGTTTGCCTTTTACTCACAATCCCAAAAAATTTTGCAAGGTAATCCTCCTCCCTCCATGCCCCCTACCCAGTGCCGGGACGCGGTCATCTAGAGCCCAGGGCCAACATGCCAAACTGCACCCCCCCCCCCCCCAAGATTTATGAGCATTATCTGTCTGCAAAAATCCCCCCACAAAAACCCTGAGCACTAATCCTGCATTATTACCCCCTAAACATTAATTCCCCTCCCTCCCAGTACAAATCCGCCCCCTGCTGAAATGCTCCCTCAGCACAAATCTCTGCCCCCCATCCTCCAAATCCCCCCCAGCTCAAATGCTCCTCCCCCCAAAAAATGTACCCTCCTAGCACAAATCCTCTACTCCTAAAATTTCCCCTCCTAGTACACATTCCCCCACTTCAAAATCTCCCCTCCTAGCAAAAATTCCTCCAAAATCCCCCCTCCTAGTACAAATTCCTCCAAAATCCCCCCTCCTAGTACAAATTCCTCCAAAATCCCCCCTCCTAGCACAAATTCCTCCAAAATCCCGCCTCCTGGCACAAATTTCTCCAAAACCCCCCCTCCTAGCACAAATTCCTCCAAAATCCCGCCTCCTGGCACAAATTTCTCCAAAACCCCCCCTCCTAGCACAAATTCCTCCAAAATCCCGCCTCCTGGCACAAATTTCTCCAAAACCCCCCCTCCTAGCACAAATTCCTCCAAAATCCCCCCTCCTAGTACAAATTCCTCCAAAATCCCCCCTCCTAGCACAAATTCCTCCAAAATCCCCCCTCCTAGCACAAATTCCTCCAAAATCCCCCCTCCTAGCACAAATTCCTACAAAACCCCCCCTCCTAGCACAAATTACTCCAAAATCCCCCCTTCTAGCACAAATTCCTCCAAAATCCCCCCTCCTAGCACAAATTCCTACAAAACCCCCCGCCTAGCACAAATTCCTCCAAAATTCCACCTCCTGGCACAAATTCCTACAAAATCCCACCTCCTAGCACAATTTATCCCCCCCCTACATAAATCTCCCTAAATCAACACTCTTAGTACCACCTTAAATTTTCCCTCCTAGAACAATACTTACCCCCAGCTGCCTCCCAAATTTCCCCTTTCAATGGAAACCCCCCCCTCCCCATCTCCTTGTGGCCCCCCCACCACCACCTCACATGATACCACAGTGCCCAGGACAGCCTCCCCTCCTGCCCACCCCTTGTCCCATCCCTGCACCCACCCCCGACCCTGCTGCTGTAATCCTCCGATGCAGCGGGGGGTCAATAGAACAAGAGAGGTGTCACAGGCTCTCATATACTCGTCCTTTTCCTCCCAGCTGCTACAAATTGTGCTCAGTATAATTCTTTTATGAAGTGAATGTGAACCCTGAACTTCTCCTATTTGCTCCCCTTTGGTTTTTTGGTAAATATACCATCAGAAGTGTATTACTATATCTGTTCAATAAGTGAAAAACCGTTTGCTGATCATGTTAGGAATTCAGAGCTGTCCTGTGCAAATGTCCTGTGTTATCTCAAGAAGCCATCCACGTGGAGGCCACAACCAACGCGTTTCGTCAGAAGATGACATCTTCAGGAGGATTGGCCAGACAGATCACAAACCATGAAATCAGGCCGAGACAGAAGTACAGTTCAATCACACTTGTTTAATAATAAGTAATAAAAAGAACAAACGTAGTCAAAACATAGCCAAAGTTCAGTAACCGGAACGGATAGTCAGCCAAGCCAGAAGTCAGGGATCGATGTAGTGGAACAGCAAGCAGGACCTGGGGCCAGAAGGGATGTCAGCAAAGCAAGTCTTGAACAGGATCGGAGGGGATAGTTTCTGTGATGTTGACCAAGGCGAAGGCAGAGATCCTCTGGGCTGGACGGCTTAAGTAGGCAGGATTGACGAGCAGGATATCATCAACAGCTGAGTAACTGTGGAGAGAGATAGGAGCTGGCAATTAGCTGAAAGCTGAGCGGCCAGCTCGGAGAAGGAAGGGCTGAGCCCAGCCCTGACATCATCACACTACAACCCCTATAAGGTATCCAAGGCCTCTCTAATCAGGGATGAACCCATTAGATTGTGCAAAATGCTCATAAGAGACATCTTGTAGTTGAGTAAAAAAGGACAACCAAAAATGGTATTAATGCCAAATGAACTGGGACTTTATTTATTTATTGAGTTTTTTTCTATACAATAAATTAGCAGATTTTTTATTGTTATATATTGATTTAGTAAGTATGAATTTAGCAAAACTGTAAGCACATTCCCAAATTTCCGTGCCTCCTCCGAATGATACACCAGGCCCTTCTGAGAGACCAGCCTTCTCCCCTGGCTGTCTCCAGCAAGGGGCCTCCTCCTTGGCACAGCTTCCTTCAGACCAGGCAGGACAGCTTCGGGACAAGTTAGGCCCCCAAAACAGGCTGTCGGGTCTAAGAATGGAGCTCCATCGTGCAGCACCTCCCTAGGCCTCAGCCCAGGGGAAGAATGGAGCTCCATCCAGCAGCACCTCCCTAGGCCTCAGCCCAGGGGAAGAATGGAGCTGCATCCAGCAGCACCTCCCTAGGCCTCAGCCCAGGGGAAGAATGGAGCTCCATCCAGCAGCACCTCCCTAGGCCTCAGCCCAGGGGAAGAATGGAGCTCCATCCAGCAGCACCTTCCTAGGCCTCAGCCCAGGGGAAGAATGGAGCTCCACCCAGCAGCACCTCCCTAGGCCTCAGCCCAGGGGAAGAATGGAGCTCCACCCAGCAGCACCTCCCTAGGCCTCAGCCCAGGGGAAGAATGGAGCTCCACCCAGCAGCACCTCCCTAGGCCTCAGCCCAGGGGAAGAATGGAGCTCCATCCAGCAGCACCTTCCTAGGCCTCAGCCCAGGGGAAGAATGGAGCTCCTCCCAGCAGCACCTCCCTAGGCCTCAGCCCAGGGGAAGAATGGAGCTCCATCCAGCAGCACCTCCCTAGGCTTCAGCCCAGGGGAAGACAGCGAGCACATGGTCTGTCCCAAGTATTTATATCCTCCCCCAGCATACACCAGTGGCATAGACCTCCTACTGGATTGGCTGAAAAAAAAAATATTCAGAACTTTAGTTTTTGTTTGTGAAATCTCATTCTATGACCAGTGACATCTACTGGTGACAGTGAGAAATCACAAGCCAATTTAAGCTTGGGGAAAAACCTGGTGAAAAACGATGACCGAACTACAGCCCAACCAAAAACTAAACTGACATAGTAGCTTGTCCTGTTTAGGACAAGAGGGTTGAACTAGCAAAAGAAAATTGCACAGGGCTGACACCATTCAGTACTGCATGTATTGTTTTTTTGCCCTTCACTTTTACCTGTTCACTAGATTCCAGTAATGACTCCTTTATCTCCTGTTGCAGTGTATTAAGCAATGAATACCAGCAAGTAATGCCAAGGATTTCCTATGTAGTTGGCCAGCACAAGGAATCCATGATCCCCGGAGAGCCTCAGCTCAATGTGTGTGACCTCGCTGTCATGGTGAGTGTGCAGCTGCTCAGGGGACATCATCCGCCTCCCATTGGAAGCCTTCACATTGTAGTTGGGAGTGAAATACCATGCAGGGGCTTTTTCGCTTGAAAGTCTTCTACTTTCCTGATTTGTTTCCATCAAGTCTGAATAGCAAATTGAATTTTTTTTAAGCCAATGGCGCCAACTAGTGTGTGATTTTATAACTGTCCAGAAGAAATGAACTGCAGGAAAACGTAGATCAGTAACAAATAGGGAAAAAATAAAAATGCTGTCTCCATTTCATGTTTGATTGCAACATCAAAAACAGAGATGAAAAATAATGTTGCCTAATGTTTTTGGCCTGTAGAAGAAAAAGAAACTTGACTGATAATTTTCACTGCCATGGACCACCAATGCCAGGCTGTTGGGAAAATCACATTTCAGAATGGCGGGTCAGGGGGGTGGGGGATGGGGGGGGGGCAGCTACTGACATCAATGCTGAGGGTTATTGTTGCACCCACTTACAAGACTGCCACCAATGCTGAAAGGTATTGATGGATCCACTGACACCAACCCTTGGGGGTTAATTATTACTGACACTGACACCAATACTGGAGTTTACTTTTGGATCCACTGACACCAACCTGGGGGTTATTATTACTGACACTGACACTCATGTCAGAGCTTATTGTTGGGTCCACTCACTGGCACCAACACTGGGAGTTATTACTGCCACTGACACCAATACTGGGTGTTTTGTTTGGGTCCACTGACACCAACCTTGGGGTTATTATTACTGCCACTGACACCAATATTAAGGGTTATTATTGGGTCCACTCATACCAACCCTGGGGGTTATTAGTACTGCCACTGACACCAATGCTGGGGGGGGGGTTTCTATTGGGCGCATGACCCCAATGCAGGGGGCTATTATTACTGCCACTGACACCAAAGCTGGAGGTTATTATTGGGTCCACTGTCACCAACCCTGGGTGTTATTATTACTGCCACTGACACCAATACTGGGGGTTATTATTCGGTCCACTGACACCATGCTGGGTGTTTATTATTAGGTCCACTGACAACAATACTAGGGGTTATTATTGCGTCCACTGACACCATGCTGGGGTTATTATTGGGTCCATTGACACCATGCTAAGGGTTATTATTAGGTCCACTGATACCAATACTGGGGGTTATTATTGGGTCCACTGACACCATGCTGAGGGTTATTATTGGGTCTACTGGCTCCAATACTGGGGGTTATTATTGGGTCCACTGACACCAATACTGGGGGTTATTATTGGGTCCATTAACACCAATACTGAGGGTTATTATTGGGTCCACTGACACCATGCTGAGGGTTATTATTGGGTCCACTGGCACCAATACTGGGGGTTATTATTGCGTCCACTGACACCATGCTGAGGGTTATTATTGGGTCCACTGGCACCAATGCTGGGGTTATTATTGGGTCCACTGTCACCAACCCTGGGAGCTATTATTACTTCCACTGACACTAATACTGGGGGATATTATTGGGTCCATTGATACCAATACTGGGGGTTATTATTGGGTCCATTGATACCAATACTGGGGGTTATTATTGGGTCCATTCACACCACTACTGGGGGTTATTGTTGGGTCTACTGACACCATGCTGAGGGTTATTATTGGGTCCACTGACACCATGCTGAGGGTTATTATAAGGTCCACTGACACCAATACTGCAGGTTATTAGTACTGCCACTGACAAAAATACTGGGAATTATTATTGAACTCGCTGACACCAGTGCAGGGGGTTATTATTGGGTCCATTAACACCAATACTGAGGGTTATTATTGGGTCCACTGACACCATGCTGAGGGTTATTATTGGGTCCACTGGCACCAATACTGGGGGTTATTATTGCGTCCACTGACACCATGCTGAGGGTTATTATTGGGTCCACTGGCACCAATGCTGGGGTTATTATTGGGTCCACTGTCACCAACCCTGGGAGCTATTATTACTTCCACTGACACTAATACTGGGGGATATTATTGGGTCCATTGATACCAATACTGGGGGTTATTATTGGGTCCATTGATACCAATACTGGGGGTTATTATTGGGTCCATTCACACCACTACTGGGGGTTATTGTTGGGTCTACTGACACCATGCTGAGGGTTAATATTGGGTCCACTGACACCATGCTGAGGGTTATTATAAGGTCCACTGACACCAATACTGCAGGTTATTAGTACTGCCACTGACAAAAATACTGGGAATTATTATTGAACTCGCTGACACCAGTGCAGGGGGTTATTATTGAACTCATGGACACCAATCCTGGGGGTCATTACTGCCACTGCCACTGATGCTGGGGTTATTTTACTCCAATTTGTTAAGTTTGCATTGCGTTAAGCTGCAAAAGAAGCAGCAGGACTAACATTTTGGTGCGTTGAGTTGCAATACAGCCCATTCGTTTTGAATGGTCTACATAACTTGATGCAATGCATGAAAATGTTCTGCTATTGTCTGTCCCACACTTGATGTCCTCTATACTTTTCAAGTTGACCAACACTGCTCTCCCCATCCCCACTATGGCCTGTTTTATTTACAGTCGATATAAACTTTGTATTTAGCTCTGCTTTAGAATTTCACACCGCTCCAAATCCGACATTCTTTTTCGTTGGAGGCTTGTATGGGAATGCAAAACCCTTCTGAAGCCAACAAATGCCCATTGACTCAGGACTAAACCTGTCCTGGGGAGACGGGCGACCCAATCACATCCCTGGGGGTTAGAAGTGATCGTTCCTCCAGCATCATTGGTGTCTGTAATGATGTTCTCTTTTCTTTATGCTCTGCTTCCTATCTGAGTGACCTCAGTAGATCTGTCTGTCTTCTAGAACTGGTCACCCCCGGGATGTGAGAAGATTGGAAAATGTTTGAATCCGCCGGAGTCAAAACCTTGGAAATGCGTTTGGCCTCACTGAGTTGTTCGTATAATCCAGAGATCGGGGTCAAGTCACCAAGACACGAGTCACCGGCCAATGTTTCATTCCATCCCACAATCATTGTCGCCAGCAACATCTTCAGTTTACACAAGTAAAGCCCGCATTGGTGTGGACTTTTTAGAGGCCGTCAATGCCTAATTCTCCTGAATCCATAGCATGTTGCACAATATTTTGTAAGACTGGGCAGTTACAATCATGGCACTACATGTCCCATGAGGTATTGCAAGACTGGCAATTACAGTCATAGATCTGCAACAGCTGGAGGGTCGCAGGTTGCCCACCCCTGCCCTAAGGAAGGGTTAGTTCACCTTTTCAGAAAAGAGATTAAAAGGTGAATACCCTCCCCCCTCCAACCCCTCCCAGCCATACATACCTCTGTGGGTGATGAGCCGTCACTATCCATGTAGTCTAGAGATTTGAAATCCCCCCCCCCCCCCCTCTTCCTGTAGCGCTTCTGGGACAGATCAGAGCAATCTCAGTTGGTCAAAGCGGTCACTGTGCTGGCACTGACCAATCAGAATTGCTCTGATCTTTCCTGGAAGCCCTGCAGAAAGAAGAGCGGGGGTTTCAGATCCCCGGACCGCTGCACTAGCTGCGTGGGTATTAACCAAGCTATTAATGTAGGAATCTGGGGATTTGAATTCTCTCTTCTTCCTGTAGCGCTTCTGAGATGGATCAGAGCAATCTCAGTTGGTCAAAGCGGTCTCTGTGCTGTCACTGACCAATCAGAATCTCTCTGATCTGTCCTGGAAGCCCTGCAGCAAGAAGAGTCCGGGCCGCCCCAATCCCAAGACCGCTGCACTAGCTGCGTGGGCACTGACAGAGCATCAGCTACATAGATATTTACAGTGGGGACTGGGGTAGGGGGGAGGATTTCAGTTTTTCTGGAAAGGTGAATTTAGAATTTAATATTTACTGTGCCCAACTAAGCATGGTATTAAAAAATACGGGTTGAGTGACGCTGAAAGACGTGGATTCCCCTCTCCTGGAGTGAGACACTGGCCATCAGACTATGCTCACCGATACTTCTACCTTCCCATGGCAATCCACTGGATCAACAAGCAAAGTTACTCCAAGTACTGGGATTCAGCAATTCATCTGGAAGTCAAATCATCGTCAGATTTATGGCAAACATTCTGAAGAGGACCTGTCTGTTATTCAGTAGACACAATGTATATTCAATGTATAACCAATCCTGTTACACTCCAGGCTTTTCTTGGTTTACAGAAGTGACCAGAGCAATGCCATGTTCTAAGTGTGATGTCACAGTGCTAGTGTGATGTCATAATGGTGCTGTGATTCAATGTTAACCAACTGGTGTCCTACTAGTGAAATCATGTAATGCTAAGAGATAGAGTGAGATTCCAAAGCTTGAGTTGGTCAGAAAAATCTCTGTAATGTAAAGTAGAACTTAAGGCAAAACTTTTATTTTTTATTTGGATAAAGTAAGGTAGGATTATAACCGCTGTCTGTTTTTTTTTTATGCCCCATTGGGAAGATTTTCCTTTCACTTCCTGTCCCATAGCCAAAACAGGAAGCGAGAGGAAATCCCTCCAAAGTGAGGGGGATCCCTGGTTGTCACCTGAGCTGTTGTCCCCATTGGAAAATTTCCCCTCTATTCCTGTTCTGGTAACAGCCCAAAATTTGTGATTTTCTTTTACGTTCAATGATAATGGTAAACAGGACAAATAAAGTGTGTGGGGAATCTCCATAACGGGGATGCAGACAGCAATAATAATAATAATAATAACCTAATAAGTGTTCTAACTCCTCCCCACTCTATCCAAAACTTCATAAAACATTTTGCTTTAGTTATACTTTAATATCTAAATGTGGCTTGATTTTTTGCCGACAGGCAGATTCTTTATTGTTAATGAGATCTGCAATGCAATAAAATAAACCTACCTGCTTGCTGGCATCCTCCTGCAGCATGTAAACGTTGCTGTGCAGGACCAAGATCTGTATTCCGAAGTTCGACTCTAACACACTGACCCCTTCGGCTAACTAGAGGGAGATGGAGGAATCAGATGTCCAGGAAGTGGGGCAGTTATATACTGACCCGGGATGGGGGGGGGGGGGGCAGTTGCCCCCCATCACACATTTTTCTTTCCTTGTAAACTTGTAAACTCTACTGTAGTTGTTGGACCTCACAATGTGCCTTTTATGTTGTTAGATTATCAGCCTGCTGGTTAGGCTCACTGCACTGCTGAATTAATTTTTCTAAAGATTGACACAAAAGATGAAATACGCTACTGTCTGAAATGATGTTAAAATAAAATCTATCATTTTAAAAAAATCGGCTTGTCCAGCCCAGTGTTATCCTGTCTTCTAAGCTTGCCTTGATCCTCCCAGGACAACCAATAAGTCAGGGTCGGGACAAGGGGTGGGCAGGAGGGGAAGCTGCCCTGGGCACAGCAGAGCAAGTGGGCAAAGAATGGACATAGGGCAGTAAACCCATTCTACGGCAGGCATTAACAGCTGGGGTGCCGTTCCGCATCCTGGCTCGGGGTTCTAGAACCTGTCCCGCCACTGCAATCAGTATTCATCTTTTCATGCATTGCGCCAACGATAGGCGACTGATTGATATGGATATCGTCCTTTTCACACCTTTATTTGAAAACAATTGGTTATGGCTGTGAAAAAATGAGATAAAGAGGAACTATATAGGGATCTAGTTGTCCATGTTTCTGGCCAGGATTGGTCGTCCTGGGGGGGGGGGCAAGTAGGTGGTCATCCCTTTCATAGTGATCTGGTTTTAGGGGTCCTTCCGAGCTCCAACCAGTTCACTGTTTGTGCAGGTAGGAGAAAAATAAAAATAAACTTCCCAACAAAAATCTATTCTTATTTATGGGTACTTACCTACCCAGAGTCCAGCCATGTGTACTGACCTCCTTCCATGTCTGCTCCAGTGCTGACGTAACTCATCTGTGAAAATGAATCGCCTCCATCATTTATGGCAGACAGAGAGCCAGCACTTTGTACAGTATCTCACAAAAGTAAGTACACCCCTCACATTTTTGTAAATATTTTATTCTATCTTTTTGCCATTGCTTCAGTGCGCATGTGCCGATGACGTCGGGACATGCAGATACATGGGATATCTCCTAAACCGTGCAGGTTTAGGAGATATCCGGGGTAGCTACAGGTAAGCCTATTATAGGCTTACCTGTAGCAAAAAAGTGGTTGTAAAGGGTTTACAGCCACTTTAAGTGTCCATGTTTTGCTGCGGTCACTGTAAGTAAAGATGTACAACGACCACAAGAGGGCGCTGGGTGCGAACGCAGCCCTTATTCCTCATTTTCTTCCCATGTTATTCCCATAACTTCGCTAACTGCCCCGGGGAAGGGAGGCTTACTACTCTCATCAGGGTCAAAAGTTTGCCATGCCTCGCTCCCAAGTGTAACGTTCACTTAGCTGTAAATCGTCTACGTAACAGACACGACATCAATTATAGAAATGACGATTGTTAGACCAAACCCCATCTGTGTGCACGGTGACCTCTGGTTTTCACCTCTCGGTTTCCCAATGTATCATTAGGCGGGGCCGTTCTGTGTATTGGTGTGCACAAATCATATTAACGACACTAATGTATGTGCAGCAAAATCGCTATCTCATACAGCCCTCATACAGTAGGCCCATGGGTTAGTGGTGTGTGTATAATTATAACGACGGGATTTTAGTTAATGTGTGTGACCTACCCATGGCCGGGGCAATCGTGTTTGATAAGCATCAAAGGTTTTCAGTTCATTCTTGTGCAGCAGGTCCTCGGTACGTTCAAAGTTCCTCGTGTGATAGTGCTTCAAGGATTAGTTCACCTTAAATAAATAAATAAATAAACCCTATGCAGTCCCAGAACACCATTCTATTTACAATCTCGATTTTATAAATTTTTCACATTTTAAACATACACAAAAGAAATTTACAAAAAAAAAAAAAAAAAAGGAACATGTGCAATTTACACGCACTCCGCCACCCGCATATGTGTGAGCCTAGCCTTATTCTTTTATTTATTTGTTTCCTTTTATTATGATTTTTCTGATACATTTTAGGCTCCAGCCTCACTTGTACGACTCCAAAGTTGCGCGACTTTGGAGTGCCGCTGTGGTGCAACTTTGAGGCAACTTTGACACAACTTTCAATGGGTGCGACTCGGATACGATTTTGATTAATGAATATGGACAACTGTTGCACTGCATATCATTCAGGTATAAGACTTTCGTGCACCTTTTGAGGGTTAACATTGAAGTCTATGGCCCTCAAGTTGCATGAAAGTAGGACCAAAGCACTGTGAAGTCGCTGCGACTTTAGGTCATACGCAGGGGAGTTGCTAGGTCTACAAAAGATCTTGGGCTAGAGCCCATAGCAGCATAGTAAAGAAAGTCATACGCTTGGGCAGGCATACACATGTATGTACAGTAATATATATCCCCAGAGAGCCCCCCCAATTTACATCAGGGTCCCCAGAGAGCCTCCCCCTTGCATCAGAGTTCCCAGAGAGCCCCCCTTACATTAGGGTCTCCAGAGAGCCTCCCCCTTAAAATCAGGATCCCCAGAGAGCCCCCACTTACATCACTGTCCCCAGAGAGCCTCCCCTCTCCTTGGGGAACCCTGCAGAGACTCGGGGCTATGGGCCCCAGATTCGGGGCTATAGCCCCAAAAGCCACCCCCTAGCAACGCCCCTGGTCATACGTATATGAATGGTTATCATTGGAATACATGGGCAACAACTTGCCATGCAACTTTGATGTCCAAAGTCACACAAGCGTGAATGGAGCCTCATGCCCTGTTCACACCTGAGCAATGCTGCCACGTCGCTTTGCCACAAATGCCTCACAGGTTCTGACGTGATTCTGGAATGGTGTGATTCTGCCTGCGATTTGGATATGCTCGGATGTGAATGGGACCTTATTTGTGTGATTTTTTTTAAATTACTACAAGAAAAGCTAGACAGTCCATTCATAATTTTGTTCAGAGGTGAATTAAGGTTGCAGAAACCCATTAACAATAAGTTTCTTATGTGTATTTGTTTCCTTTTATACTGCTTTTTGTTGTTGTATTCTATATGTTCTCTCTTTATTAATCATTATGAAGAAGATTAGATGTCCCATTCATAATTTTCTCCAAAGATAAATTAAGAGTACACAATCCCATTAACAATAAGTCTTTTATATGTCATGATTTCCCAATAAAAGCCAATGTATAGGTCAAACAGGAAAGACCGTGCAACGTGTGGCATGCTGCCTGTGTTGCAGTTGATCTGTAATTGGAATGGGCCCTTCCTGATTGGCTGGATGTGCTGCAGGAGGCGTGATGTCACACCTAGGCTCGCTTTATGCCATCCAACTCTCACTGTAATTTCTCTTGCAACATCACCGTTGCCTTCAGGCATCGAAACTTCTACCAGTGGATCACAAGCTTTTCTTTTTATAACCTTGTTTGCAAAAAAATCTCCTGTTTCATTAGAGGTTTCCTCACGCCGGTCAATTATCAAAGCAGATTATACAGAAGGGCCTTTTCTTCCGGTGAGCCGCTGAAGTGGCACAACTCACCAGGATCGTTAACTAATGAAGACAGCGGCAGACACAAGGTACTTCGTCCTTCTGTCTTCTCCATAGAAGAGTACAGGTTGGGAAACCACATGTCACAAGATATCAAAATATTTTGTAGCGCTACCCCTGTAGGGGCCACTGGTATTAACTGCCCTTCACCACAAGCACCCGTCCATTCACACCAGCTCCAATAACACAGTCTAGGGCCGGGGGCCTCAGAACTTTCTAGTTTACTGTCTTTCAGACTCAAGGGGGGCCAGACTGTGGCTATTGGGAGTAGAAAAGGTCCCAGACGTCAGTGGGAATGAAAAATTACCCATCTTTGGTGTCAGTGGGAGGAATAGTGCCCCATGTTTGGGGTGTCAGTGGGAGGAATAGCGCTCCATCATTGGTGTCAGTGGGAGGAATAGTGCCCCATCTTTGGGGTGTCAGTGGGAGGAATAGAGCTCCATCATTGGTGTCAGTGGGAGGATTTGTGCCCCATTGTTGGTGTCATTGGGAGAAGCTGTGCCCTTTCATTGGTGTCAGTGGGGGGGAATTATGTCCTATTGTTGGTATCAGTGGATGAAAATAGGGCCCCAAGGGCTGGAAAAAAGCAAGCAAAGGATGGAATCTGGCCCCCAGGCTGCAGTTTGGGGACCACTGGTCTAGGGGATGTCTTTTTAGGATTTATTGCTTGAAGGAACTTTAACAGGAGAGGGGTTAGGACATGGGATACTACAAAATGATTAGCACATAGAAATTAGCAAATCTTTTTTTTTTTTCTGAACAGTCTAAGACCGCACAGCTGGGGACCATGGTGCATTTTTCTTTGGCACCTGGTTATCTTGTGCCCCTGCACAACTATTAGTGACCAATATGTTTTCCAGAACACTGCATAGTCACTTGGATCGATTTAGAGTCCTTACTCACAAGTCCCCAGGACAGTTGCCACCTTCCAGCTTACTAAGTCCAGTGAGTGAGACAATCCTTCTTCAAACCAGATCCCTTGTGGTGAGGTCCTGCAATCAGCTTGCAATCCACCCAGGCTATCAGCCCTAACACAACTGAAGCCACTAGAACAGCTGCACAGTCCATGGGCTGCCTGAGGGCCCCTCAGGCTCTGAAACTTTCCTGGGGAGAAGGCTTCCAGCTTTCCAGAACTTCAGACTATTTATTAATATTCCAACCACCTTCTGGACACTCCTCTCCAGGTATTGGCTGGAGCATGATAAATATTCAGGCTGTAAAAGCCAATTACTCTCCTTGTGAAAGGGAACTATGTATTTTGACATGATATGGCGCTTGGGGATGGAAGCATCACCATTGTCCCCACCTCTGTTTTTTTGTTCTTTATAATGTCCTCTTGTTTCCATACCTTTTGTGTATCTGGTTTACTTGTAAAATTACATTTTTTTTAATTAAACAGATTATGGAAAAATAAAAATTCAGGCTGGTTATTTGGATCTACCTCCCTAAGCTATGGAAGCTTCTTCCATAGGCAGGGGGAAGCATACAAGCTCCCAGCCTGTGGAACCCTGAACAGACCAGAACAAACAATCTCTGTTCCCCTAATTGCAGAAGGAGCTGAAAGCTAAACTTACCTAGCATCCTACACTAGGAGGGTGCTACATCTATATTTATTGCCCCCTAGAGAGGTCATAAGATACCGAATCATTGTAAGGTTTACATTTACCCACTCTGCAATCTGTTCATTAATGTTAACAGGCACAGTACATAGGTACATAGCAGGAGAACATTAGACCTGGTTCATCCCTACAGGTGTGACCAAACGTGGGTGCATTTCCGTGCATAGCATGTAGGGCATCTCATTTATTTCAATGGGCTGCCCTATGTGCAAGAAATACAAAAAAGTAGTCCCTGATTCTTTCTCAAAAATGTGCTGTGCAAACACAAAACATGTTTGCAGATGCATGGGGGTGCATGAGAATGTTAGGCTTGGTTCATGCACACAAGTGCGACCAAGAGCGGGGGCATTCTGGCATGTCGTGTCTAGGGCACCCCATTCATTTCAATAGGCTGCCCTAGGTGTGAGAAAGTGCTTCCGTTTTTGCTTTTCTCAACCTTTTTAACATGGAGGAACTTTTGAAATAACTTTCTGGTCTTAGGGAACCTTAGGCAATCTACAGCAATGGCCTCCAAACTTTGCCCCTTTGCTTGCTTTTATCCAGCCCTTGGGGCACCAGTTTATTCACTGACACCAATGAAGAGCACAATTCCTCCCAATGACACCAATGATGGGACACAATTCCTACCAATGACACCAATGATAGGGCACAATTCCTACCAATGATAGAGCACAATTCCTCCCAATGACATCAACGATGGGGCACAATTCCTCCCAATGACACCAACAAAGAGTCCCAATGACATCAATCATGGGCCACGATTTCTCCCATTGACACCAATGATGGGGGATTGTTTACTCCCACTGATGCTGGGAAATTTTGCACAGTCCAGCCCCCCTAAAGTCTGAAGGACAGTAAACTGGGCCTTTGTCTAGAATGTTTGGAGACCCCTGATTTACAGCTAACAGTACATAAGTTTTGCCTACAAAAATTGGCTTTGTTTACCGCACTGGAGCCATTACACTCACAAGGGGTTATTATCCCTGTATCAGAGCAAGAAAAGTTTAGCCAATATTATTCCAACCATTTCTCTGTGTCAAAACCAGATGGTAGTGTGTGTCCCGTTCTGGACCTAAAATGCTTGAAAAGATTTCTGTGTTCAGACGTTCTTTATGGAATCTGTCCAGTCATTGATTGCTGAGTCAACCCATATGGCCAGTTTCATTCCAGACCGTTCCCACTCAACGTTCTGACAGTGTGGAACAAACGAGTTCAGTCCTTGGATCCACCCATGTAGCTGACCAGCAGGTTTAGGATGGGCCTGGAGTGGTGTTTGTCCAGTACAACACAGAAAGTCTTTTCTTCTGATGGCATGGAAAGTACTGACAACAGGCACCAGCCTGTCAGACTGGGAATAAATCTTGAATTCCCTGAAGTGGTCGTCGGAGGAAGCTTTGCTGCCAGTCAATGTTCTGCAGCTCAAAGCAATTCAGCCTACCCTTCAGCGTTGAACCTCCCTTCTTGGGGGTCTGCCAGTCAGGGTTCAGTCCAACCAAAGAAGAGCTCATTCTGACTTGGTCAGCGGAGCCGTCGATGTCTGGATCCTGGAGAGTGGTCTCTCCACCCAGAAATATTTTGGACTGTACAGAATTGTGATCAGGATTTGAGATCCTCAGGCCTTTACGGTGGATGCCCTCTTGACTTTGTGGGATACAGTTAACCTGATTTATGCATTCCTCCCTCTCAAGTTCCTACCTCGTCTGCCCTGGAGGATAGAGAAGAAAGGTGTCCCAATGATTTTTATGGCACCAAGTTTTCCCAGGAGTGCGTGGTAGTCAGTCATAGTCAGGCACCTGGCAAACTCTTTGTGGGCTCTGCCAGATTGTCTGGACTTAATATCTTAAGGACCATTCTGCCTTAACAGTTGTTGGCTTAATTGGCTTGTCTGAAGGCCCCCACCCTGTTGGCAGCCAGGAAGTTGCCCTTCCAGAATGTCTATCTCTGCTCCTAGAAAGCTTACTTTGCGTGGTTCAAATAAAGGAACTACTTTGTGTTACCTGAGGGTTCTTGCAAAGGGCAAGCTGCTTCCCATTCCACTATTCCTAGGTAGATTCGGCAACTCATCACTCAGGTGTTTAACCTGAATGAGAGGGTTCCCTACTTTCCTGTGTAAGCTCCTTCTACTAGATGTGTTGGGGTTTCATGGACTTTTCAGCATCAAACCATGGTTTCCCAGGTTGGTAAGGTGGCGACTGGGTCTTTTACACACACATTTGCAAGGTTTCATCACATGGATATTTGGGCCTGGGTGGACGCTACATTTGGGCAGAGGTTCTCCAGGCAACCCTGTAGGGGCCTTATCTTACCTTTTTTTTGTTTTGTTTTTTCTTTTTAGATGCTTTTTGCTATGTGTCTTTTACCCCTCATGGGATTGCTTTTACACATCCCAGTGGTCTAAGAATTAACCAATTCCTGTCATGTACGATGATGAAAACAGGAAATTTGATTTACAGTAGATGCAAAAGCATTTTTTGGACTACATCACAGGCCCCCTTCTCTCTGTGTCTATGTTCAATCCTATATTGCTTGTCTACAAAACGGAGGCATGCTGATAATGGAAGGAGTAGGCAGAACTGGGTTTCAGCTTTGCCATTTGCTGGTGTCCAATCACCCAGAGGTGGAGAATAACCCAATAGTATAAGAATTAACCAATTCCTTCGTCATTGTGTAGCACCCTCTAGTGTGCAACTAGTGTAAGTGAATGTATTTTGTGACTCATGGTAGTTGTATGAGTCGGTTAATTAGGTCAGGGTTCAGATTCAGATCAGACTGGAAGGCTCTGCAGACCAGTCTTCTATCGCATCCTCCTGGTTCTGGAGGTCCCTGGAATCTTCCAGAAGCTACTGGGAGGAGAGGTAAAGAGGCTGGGTCTGAATTTTGATGGTAGTTTGAACCAATCCCTAGGCAGGAGGCCTGGCAGGGCGGCTAAACCTGCCCATAAATATGGTGGAGTCTGAGCAGCAAGGAAGTCGGGCGCAAGATGGAGTGCTGAGGTTGAAGTCGTGTGGCCTGGATGGGGAGCCTGGGTTTGGGGCTCTGCTCTTAGGTAGGAGTTGAGAAAAGGAAGGAGAGGAGAGGAAGCCTAAAAGAGGAGTCTCCATTACCTTTGAACATCAGGGATGGCATGGGAAGATCTGATCAGTTGGAGGCCTGAACATGAGTCTTGCCCAGTGCAGCGGGCAGCAATGGACAGTGTGAGTACCTCAGTACAACCAGGGATACTGCCAGACGTAGCATACTGTTTTGCTGCAAAATTGCTGCATTTGTATATTTTAAAAGCCAATACAAAGGAATAGTAGTGGTAAAAAAAAGCCTTTGTGGATTTTATTAACCTTTTTTTTTGGTTAAATCTCTTTTAAGGGGGTGTGGCATGGGGGCGTGACCTATGCCTACATACGTTTGCTAGTAGGTGTCCCTCATTTCCATCTCAAAATGTTGGGAGGTATGGGATCCCGTGGTTTTGCTTATCATAATGCTGCTTTTTTGCAGCTTTAGCAGTATGCATACGAGAATGTGAACTTTTCTGTCTGCCAAACAGAATTCCATTTTTAGTAGATTCCAGATATCAGTGGTCAAGATATCCATGAATCTAATTTTCTCCAGCTGCCAGCAATTATTGTAAATATGTGAGGCAACCTGGCTAAGATATAGGTCATGTCATTGGCCGCCTGCCCTGCCCAGATTAAATATGATTTCCGACTCTTCTAATGAGAGCTCCTCGTAATTACTGTTTGTTTTTTTTTTAATGGTGTCTTTCTTCCTTCCCCCATTCCTCACATCTACACTTGGCTGGCTATATCTTCCTTGATTCTGTATTCGCCTGGGGCTATATTAGGTTTAATTACAGGTAAGAGCACCTCCCACCTCCTTGCCTGGGGACAACTGTCCATGTCCAACTAACCAGTTTAAATGCTCCATTTTGTGCCAACACAAGCAGCCCTTGTTTGCGATACAGGCAACCCGCACCTGTGCACAGGTGCTCATAGAGAAGTGTCACCTTCCATACTGGCGTGACCTACTGAACAGAATATCATCAATGATAGATGCCACCTTTGAACTGTTATATTAGTGCAGCCTTACTTTTTGGAGATTACTTAAAGTGTATTTACTTGTAAAAAGAGGAACTACTTTGTGGGACAAATTTTGTCCTTCAGATTTGGACATTGTCCTTGGCCCACAGGATTATTAGGGGTCAAATCCTTGGCTTTAGCTGTATTATTCCTGAGACTGCTCATTTACCATTCCTTGGCATGAGCTTTCATCCAAGGTTTGGCTCACCTTGTGCCACCTGTATGTTCTCCTTTGACTCCATGGAATCTCAATTTGGTTTCATCCGTCCTTAAAAGACCACCGTTTGAACCTTTCTAGGACACTCTTCTCTTTTCTCATAAGGCTGCCTTTCTAGTGGCCATTACCTGGGTAAGGAGGATTTAAAAAACTAAAATCTGTGTTGACAGTTTAGCCCTTTTTCAGCAGTCCGGATTGTGTGCCTGCCATGAGCTCAGGTAGGAGACCAGTCAGTCTCCACGGAGGCCTTATGGACGAACAACGAGTGTAGACTTCACCTAATTAACATCTCCAAAATACGCCCCTTTTTAACCGTTGAAACCACTAAGCAACTTATTCACTCCCTCGTTATCTCTCGCCTTGACTATTATAACTCCCTCCTCATAGGCCTACCTCTCCCCAGGCTATGGCCTCTTTAGTCTGTCATGAATGCTGCCGCCAGACTCATCTACAGTGCCTCGAAAAAGTATTCATACCCCTTGAAATTTGTGAAGTGGAAGGAAAATGATAAATGGTTTTTTACATTTTTTACAAATAAATATGTGAAAAGTGTGGGGGGCATTTGTTTGGTGCCCCCCGGAGTCAATACTTTGTAGAACCACCTTTCACTGCAATTACAGCTGCAAGTCTTTTTGGGGATGTCTCCACCAGCTTTGCACATCTAGAGAGGGACATTTTTTGCCCATTCTTCTTTGCAAAATAGCTCAAGCTCTGTCAGATTGGATGGAGAGTGTCTGTGAACAATTTTCAAGTCTTGCCACAGATTCTCAATTGGATTTAGGTCTGGACTGTGACTGGGCCATTCTAACAAATAAATATGCTTTGATATAAACCATTCCATTCTAGCTCTGGCTGTATGTTTAAGGTTGTTTTGCTGCTGGAAGGTGAACCTAAAGTTCAAAATATTAACAACATACAAAGCCATTCACAATTCTGCCCTGAACTACATCACCAATCTTGTCTCCAAATATCACCCAAACTGTTCTCTCTTCTCCTCCTAAGACCTCCTGCTCCCTAGCTTCCTTGTCTCTTCCTCCCATGCTTGTCTCCAGGACTTCTCCAAAGCCTCTCCCATCTTCTGGCTATCTCCCACTCTGTCTATTTTTTAGGCAATCCCTAAAAACCTACCTCTTCTAAGAGGCCTATCCTACCTTTTATTTCGCCCTTTAGTTCATCCCTCGCAGTTATTACCTTTTGTTCCACCAGCCCCTGCCTATTCGATTGTAAGCTCCCAGGAGCAGGGCCTTTCTAACCCTCTGGTATTGAATTGTATTCTTGCTGTATTGTCTCTCTTATATTGTAGAGCGCTGCGCAAACTGTTGGGGCTATATAAATCCTGTATAATAATAATAATGTCGCTGAGAGTTAAGGCTGCACTGTTGGAATGCCTTTAGAACAGTGGTCTTCAAACTGCAGTCCGGGGGCCAGATATGGCCCTTTACTTGCTTTTATCTGTCCCTTGGGGCACTATTTCATCCACTAATATCACTGTGGCATAATTCCCCTCATAGACACCAATGAAGGAGCGCAGTTCCTCCCAATGACATCAACGATGGGGTACTATTTCCCCCCATGACACCAATGATGGGGCACAATTCCTCCCAATGGCATGAACGATGGGGTACAAATTTTCCCAATGACACCAATGATGGGGTACAATTCCTCCAATTGACATGAACGATCAGGTACAATTTCTCCCAATGACACCATTGCCAATGATGGGGTACAATTTCTCCCAATCACACAGATGAAGGAGTACAATTCCTCCAATTGACACCAACTATGGCGTAAAATTCCTTTCAATGACACCAATGATGGGGCACAATTCTTCCCGTTGACATCAACGATGGGGTACAATTTCTCCCAATGACACCAACGATGGGATAAAATTTCTCCCAATGACACTGACGATGGAGTACAATTTCTCCCAATGACACGAATAAAGGAGCACAATTTCTCCCTCTGAAACCAATGATGGGGCACAATTTCTCCCAATGACACCAATGATGGAGTACAATTCCTCCCTTTGACAACAATGAGGGGGCACAATTACTACCACTGAAAGAAACAATGGGGCCTTTTTTTTCCCCCACTGACTGCAGGACCTTTTCTCTCCCAGTGGCCACAGTCTGGCCCCCCCTAAAGTCTGAAGAACAGTAAACTGGCCCTTTGTTTAGAAAATTTGGAGACCCCTGCTTTAGAAGCTGAGACCCTGATTCATACAAAAGTTACTTGCTGACTAGCTCTTTTAAATACTGTATTGCACTTAATAATGTTTCCTCTACAGTGATGATATATGACATTGAAGAAGGACAATTTGCTGCAACGTTGGGTTGATCCTTAGTTGGTGATGTGGAGTTCTGGTAAGACTCCGCATTCCTGTTATATTTGATTATGGATCTACGCTAATTCTTCGCAGATCTAACATTCTGTCCATCTTTCTCCCACTCATTCATTTTGAACGTTTGTTTACAGTTTTTGTGCACTTTTTTCCTACTTCTTACGCTTTCTCATGACACAGAGCTCCTTGTGTGTTGTGGAGTCTCACACAGTAAATGTTTGTTTGCTTGCTGCGTTGTGCGCACAATGAGCCTCTGTCAAGGAAGTCATTTGTCAATACAATTGTCTCCTTGCCATCTACGTGACAATGGCCAGAGAATGCGCTGCATACTTTCTACTGATCTTTATATATCATTCGATTTCACCCAGGGCTGTTCCTACGATGAGGCAGATGTTTATCCCAGCAGCACCCTCTAGGGGAGGTGTGTGAGAATATCCTCATTTTGTGGTTTCTATAATTACTTCCAGCATTTAATTGGGAAGGGGGGCTCACAGGCATATATTCAGGAACTGACGGGTATATCTGTTGCTTCCAGGTGACTGAATACTAGATAAAGCAAGGGCAAACTGTAAAGAGACACAGGAAAGCACAAACGCCTAGTGCATTACCACCAACAACTTTTATTAAGTTCATAGGGCACAAACATAGGGCATAGGGCACAAACATGCCCACAAGCATGAGAAGGAGCAAGCATATCGAAACACAACTCCAGCTTCAGGTGATGCTATATATTCTGCGGTTGGAAGGCTAACGTGTTTCGGGTGCCAAGAGAGATTTCTCTAATGGGTTCAAAGGATGGTTTCTGAAGCACAGATAGAATCAGATTCGGATCGCATGGGGTCGCATGGGAACAAACAGGGGGAGCTACAATGGGAGGACTCCCTGCAAAAAAGTCTTAATCGGGGAGTGAGAGGCCAATGGCCTCTAAAACAAGGTGGAAAGGGCGGAAACTTGATCTTTGTTGGCACTTAGAGCCGAATGTTTCAGACCCAGCCGTCGGAAGGAGAAGGTTTGTCCCATGGAGAACCTCCTAGGATTGAAGTCCCGGGACTCCCACCACATGAAGTATGCCTATCATGTCCGATGATAGAATCACCAATTCAGAGATGCCCTCTCAGAACTTGGGCTTTAACAGCTAAGCCTGTTAAAGCCAGTGACCATGAAACAACCATGATAAACTGATCCTTGATACAGAAAATCCAGACATTCTGGTGGAGCCCATGAACCAGGAGTCTTACCAAGTTGTCGCGCCACATCCATTTGGCCCAATCTGGAGCTAAAAGGAACACCA
This sequence comes from Lithobates clamitans, assembly GCA_037952925.1. Taxonomy (NCBI): domain Eukaryota; kingdom Metazoa; phylum Chordata; class Amphibia; order Anura; family Ranidae; genus Lithobates; species Lithobates clamitans. The sequence continues at coordinate 54,699 of JBBGZY010002357.1, read as the reverse complement.
GAATGCCCTCCATCAAGATCCTGAGACACAAACAATGATGAAGTTTTCGGGGAGGAAAGGCAAAGGATCAGGGTGTTCTGAGCAAAGCATCCACTGTGTCTGCTTGAGTATCCCTGTACCTGGAGACAAACCTGTCCAGGTTGTTGCTGAACCTGGTGGCCAGGAGGTCCACATCTGGCATCCAGGGCTGATAAGCGTTTGGGGCGAGAGACATCTTGTTGAGGGGTTTTCTGTAGAAGAAGACTTGGAACAACAGGTGCACTGAGAAAGTATTTGCAGTCTTACGGGAGTCTTACATCAGTAAGAGCCAAAATTTCTAAAAGTTGGAGCTGCTCAGAGGCAAGCTCATCAGGTAAAGACTGGAGCAACTCAGAATCGGTCTTAGCAGCTGATGTATCAGTGGCAGGTAGATCAGATAAAGAATCTGCAGGCAAAGTGGTTTCAGCACTCAGAGTCATGAAATACCTGGGTGATTTGGGCCATAAGCCATGCCTGATTTGATAGAAATCTTAGCCTAGAGGGCAGAGGAACCGGCCATACCCAATGGAGGTTGGGAAGACTTTGGAGATGGGATAGATGTAGGAGCAGAGAGCAACAGAATTCCAGGCTGTGAACATGAGCCACATCAGTAAGTATACAGCAAGCAGCAAGAGAACTTTTAGACTGTGAGCTTGTAGCAGCTGCAGTCTACTTTCTCCACTGCAGGTGGCGCTCCTCCGCAGGGGAACTGTTGTTGGAGAGGAAGTCAAGAGGAAAAGGTTTCGTCTTTGGTTTCCTGGGTCACTGGGGAAGCTATCCTATTGGACGCTGTCACTCTATGTGACCCTAGCAGCCATCTTGGACCTGGCAGAGCCTTTTTAAGACCCTGGCTCCTAGACTTGGCTCGCTTTTTGCGAGTTGGTAGAATAGAGATAGGTACGCCGCCTTTTAGGGACAGGACTAGCGGTAGGGGAAAGGTTCCTAAGGAGAAAGGAAAGTGTAGGGACACATCTCCTTTGGACTTCATCCTGTCAGGACCAGGCGTATTTTGCTCTCGTATCAGACGCTGTCAGTCCAGCTGATACCGGCACATTACTGGAAACTGTTGGTGCAGCCAGTTAAGCAGCCTTTCCATCGGGTTTATTGTGAACTGTTGCTGTATTTTTTCAACACACCTCCCAATTTTTTGAGATAGGAACGAGGGACACCTATTAGCAAAACATATGTAGGCATAAGACACACCCCCTGCCACACCCTCTTAATAATAATTATACAAAAGAAATGATTAGTTAAACCCACAAGTGCTTTTTTTTATACCACTACTATTCCTTTATATTGGCTTTTGAAATTTACAAATGCAGCAATTTAGAAATGGGATGAAAGATTTATCACTGGGAAACACTTTTTCAAAGCTAAAAAGTGCATTTTATATACATTTATATGGATCAGACCAAAATGAGGGACAAATGAGGAGGAAAGAGGGACAGAGGGACTTTGTTCCAAATCAGGGACAGTCCCTCGAAATCAAGAACAGTTGGGAGCTATGCTTTAATTTAAGTTCTTCACTGCACCTGACTGCGTGAATTATTATTGGACTCCACGTATGAACTGGGGGCACAGGGTACAGTGGGACTACAAAAAAGTTAATATTTTATACAGTGCAGCTGAAGAAAAAACAATATCCATCCTCCTAGGACACTAGCAAAAATCTTAGGCATTTTGGTAGTAGGAGGGGTTTTCCTGGGCTGGCCTACAATGCTTTTTTGGTTGCCAGTGTCCAATCCTCCTGTAAGTGGCAGTATAACCCAAAGGTAAACAGCATCTGTATCCAATGGACGATGAAGAAAGATTCTTCTATCAACAGCTGCTGGCAGTGCCATGCCCAGATACTGTAACACGGATAACTTGCCACAAATTTATGGCAGCGTTGAATTGCAAGTCTGTTAACTTGTTGCACATTTTCACTGGCAATTTGTACACTTGCAGGGCACTTGAAGGACAAGTTCTAGTTGACACTTTTCCAATTTGTAGCGAATTTGGTGGCAGGTCTCTAGCAAGAGCAAAGTTGCAGTGGTGAGTCTACAGCAAGAGCTCTGCAAAGTTTCCAGCATGAAAACTCAGCCACAGTGCCCCCCTGTGGTGGGATGACTATTGCACAACATAACTGAACCAGAACTTGCAGCAGACTTGCAGAATGTTTGCAAAGAAAGTTGCTCTGCAGTCATGCAATGCAGATTTACAATTGTGCAACAAACTTGCGGAGCCCGACAAGTCTAGCAAGGGCTTAGCAAGTCATTTTCAAACTTGCAGCACAATTGCTTGCTATCTGCATACCCAGACCCTCAGAATCTGGATATTCACGCCAGCATAGGCGTGCGCAGGGGGTGTGCCAGGTGTGTGCACACCCTAATCACCTTGTGCAATGCCGATTACCCCTGCTACCTGGGCCCCGTGTGTCCCCCCCCCTCACCAGCTGCTGTGGGGGATGTGTCAGGATGGAGAGTGGGGAAGGGACTGGAAAATATGTAATTTACCAGCCCCTTCATTTTCTGAATGAATATAGTGAGCGATCAGTACTGATCGCTCCTGTGTGCATTCATAACTGAAGCATAGTAAAATGTGTTTGTAAAGGAACAGGAAGCCGCTCAGCACAGAGCACTTCACCATCATTCACTGTCCGGTGCAGCTGAGGATGCAGGGAAAGGGACTGGAGAATCTCTGTCCTCAGTCCCTTTCCCTGTCTCAAAAGCGAGACATCAAGGGTCTGTCCCCCAATAGGGCTCCTAAAAAAAAAATTAAAACATTAAAAAAAATATTATAAAAAAATTTTTTAAAATAGTAAAAAATAATCAAAAAAATAAAAAAAACTACTGATACCATCTACTGCTCTACTGATATTGTTCATGTTTTAATACATTTTGACCACCAGCCGACCAGATCACGCAGATATACTGCGGCAGATCGGCTCCCCTGCGTGAACCGATGTCGGTCCATGCATAGAGGAAAGCGGGGCACGTGGCGCGCGCGAGCACCTGCTTTTCCGTTGCGCGAGCATGCCCGCGGTTCCCAGGGACTCGATGTCCACCGGCGACCCGCGATGGCGGTGAGGAAAGGCAGAACGAGGAACCTGGCCTATGTAAACAAGGAAATTTCCCGTTCTGCCAGATGACATAATAGAGATCTACTGTCCCCAGTGATCGGGAACAGTGATGTCTGTCATGTCCCAGTGAGCCCATCCCCCCCCTACAGTTAGAAACACATCCAGGGAACACAGTTAACCCCTTGATCGCCACCACTAGTGTTAACCCCTTCCCTGTCAGTGTCATTTTTACATTGATCAGTGCATTTTTATAGCACTGATCAACGTCATAAATGTCACTGGTCCCCAAAAAAGTGTCATTTGAGGTCAGATTTGTCCGCCGCAATGTCGCAGACCCGCTAAAAATCGCCATTACCAGTAAAAACAATAAGAAATAAATAAAAAAGTCCTTAAATCTATCCCGTAGTTTGTAGACGTGATAACTTTTGCGCAAACCAATCAATATACTCCTATTGCGATTTTTTTTTTAACCAAAAATATGTACAGGAATAAACTGTATGACCATTCTGCCCGGCTTGCGTCTTTAAAAAAAGAATATTGATGGCCATGAATGAAGGTCTGGTGGAAGTTCTGGTGGAAGGTCTGGTGGAAGGTCTGATGGAAGGTCTGGTGGAAGTTCTGGTGGAAGGTCTGGTGGAAGTTCTGGTGGAAGTTCTGGTGGAAGGTCTGGTGGAAGTTCTGGTGGAAGTTCTGGTGGAAGGTCTGGTGGAAGTTCTGGTGGAAGTTCTGGTGGAAGGTCTGGTGGAAGGTCTGGTGGTTGGGGACGGGGTAGCTGAGTTCTGACACAAGAAAAACATCTGCCATGAAGTTTCTTCGCTGTTTTCAGTAAACATTAATAGGGAAAAAAAAACAAGCTCTAGTATAAGGTAAGTTAATGACAGACGGCAGGATGCAGAGAGCGTGTCCGGCTACTCAGGAAAGGATTAAATCCTTGATGAGGATGAAATCTGCGGGGAATTAGGGTCCTCTCTCCGATTTAGAAATCTTAAAGGAGATCTGTCGTAAAACAAATATGAAGCCGGCTGATGGGGACCTCCTGATCACATTTCTACATGTCTTGTTGGCTGATCCTTGTGTGTTTTGGCAATTTATGAGACGCTCTTTTGGAACAAGCATGTGGAATTCTAGAACGTCAGATCTCCTAATTTGCATACTTGTTACGGGTCAGCGACTAGGAAAACATTTAAAGGGTAACTTCACTTTCGTGGGAAACAAAACAAGTAAATAAAATAATAATAATATAACGTATACCAGCAGTGGTCTCCAAACTGCGGCCTGGGGGGTTGGATGCGGCCCTTTGCTTGCTTTTATCCGGCCCTTTGGGCATTATTCCCCCCCACTGTCAGCAAAAGTGGGGCATAGTTCATGCCACTGATACCAATGATGGGACACTATTCCTCCCACTGACACCAATGATGGGACACTATTCCTCCCACTGACACCAATGATGGGACACTATTCCTCCCACTGACACCAATGATGGGACACTATTCCTCCCACTGACACCAATGATGGGACACTATTCCTCCCACTGACACCAATGATGGGGCACTATTCTTCCCACTGATACCAATGATGGGGCACTATTCCTCCCACTGATACCAATGATGGGGCACTATTCCTCCCACTGACACCAATGATGGGACACTATTCCTCCCACTGATACCAATGATGGGGCACTATTCCTCCCACTGACACCAATGATGGGACACTATTCCTCCCACTGATACCAATGATGGGGAACTATTCCTCCCACTGATACCAATGATGGGACACTATTCCTCCCACTGACACCAATGATGGGACACTATTCCTCCCACTGATACCAATGATGGGGCACTATTCCTCCCACTGATACCAATGATGGGGCACTATTCCTCCCACTGACACCAATGATGGGACACTATTCCTCCCACTGATACCAATGATGGGGCACTATTCCTCCCACTGACACCAATGATGGGACACTATTCTTCCCACTGATACCAATGATGGGGAACTATTCCTCCCACTGATACCAATGATGGGACACTATTCCTCCCACTGACACCAATGATGGGACACTATTCCTCCCACTGATACCAATGATGGGGCACTATTCCTCCCACTGACACCAATGAAGGGGCACTATTCCTCCCACTGACACCAATGACGGGGAACTATTCCTCCCACTGACACCAATGATGGGGCACTATTCCTCCCACTGATAACAATGATGGGACACTATTCCTCCCACTGATACCAATGATGGGGCACTATTTCTCCCACTGACACCAATGATGGGACACTATTCCTCCCCCTGACACCAATAATGGGGGACTATTCCTCCCCCTGACACCAATGATGGGGCACTATTCCTTCCACTGATACCAATGATGGGGCACTATTTCTCCCACTGACACCAATGATGGGGCACTATTCCTCCCACTGACACCAATGATGGGACACTATTCCTCCCCCTGACACCAATAATGGGGGACTATTCCTCTCACTGACACTAATGATGGGGCACTATTCCTCTCACTGACACCAATGATGGGGCACTATTTCTCCCCCTGACACCAATGATGGGGCACTATTTCTCCCACTGACACCAATGATGGCACAATTCCACTGTCAACAAAAGTGGGGCATAGCTCCTCCCACTGACACCAATAATGAGGCACTATTCCTCCCCCTAATAGCAAAGTGGGGAGAGAAGCCCCCCCTCTCCCCCAAGAGTAGTAAAGTGTCACTATGGTGACACTGAACTACTTTGATAACAGTATGTAAAAAAAAATTGTAAAAAAAATTAAAAAAATGTTTAAAAAAACGAAATATAATTTTGTTTTTTTGTTTTTAACATATTGTCACCAGTCAGTATTCCTGACCACCGCCACACCAGTTAAATAATAACTTTGCACTGCACTGGTGACAAAAAACAAAAATAGTGAATATTATGTAATTATGTAATATTTGTACTATTTACATTTTAGGGCCTCTAGTAATGAGGTCGGCACATCAGGATTAAATCTTAATATATATATATCACAGTTTGTGGACTTTCACACAGGCTGATTTGGGTTATTTTTACCAGTGAAATGGAGCAGAATACATTTTGGCCAATATTTATAAAGAAAGATTATTTATTTGCAAAATTTTATTACAGAAACTAGAAAAAAAAAGACTTTTTTTTTTCAGAAGTTTCTTTTTTTTTTCTCGTTTTTATATAGCAAAAAAAAAAAAAACAAAACAAAAAAAACCCCCGTGGTGATCAAATACCACCATAAAAAATGTATATAAAAATTTAGTTTGGGTATGCCGTTGCATGACCATGCAATGACCAGGTAAAGTAGCACAGTACTGAATAGTACTGAATAGTGGGGTAAAATCTTCCAGAGGTCAGGTGGTCCAGTCCCCGTCCCCCCCCCCCCACCACCAAAAAAAATAAAATTCAGCAGCTACAAATACTGTAGCTGCTGACTTTTAATATTAGGAAACTTACCTGTCCAGCGATCCTGCGACGTCGGCACCCCAGCCGAATTTCTGATCGGCTCTCAGATGCTGCCGCCACCATTCGTGGTAAGGGAAACTGGCAGTACAGCCGGTCCCAAACTGCGCATGCGCAAAGCGCTTTTTAACTGGCCTGGTGGCGGTGGAAGGAGGAAGGGGGCCGAATTTCCGGGGGACCTTGCCCCATCTAGGTCTCCCGGAAGTGGGGATGGGTACCTGTTAAAAACAGGGACCCGTTCCCCCCTCACCCCTTGAAGGGTGTCAAATGTAGCGGGGGGGGAAGCAAACAAGCGGAACTTTCACTTTTCTTTTGAGTGAAACTCGCTTTAAATAAGGTATGGCCTCTGTTTTGGCAATGAAGTTCTGTTATCTGGCTTTTTTTTTTACAAAACAGGACTTGTTTTGCGGCGATACGTGTAAATTGCGTCAGAGCTGTGCGGCACTTCTATTCACCATCAGTTTTATCAGCGGCTGTGCAATGCAAACAGGCTGGAAGACCCGGAGGACGGGTAGACTGGATTGGGAGTCAGTATTTCTGTTGTGTGGTTAATGGAGGTTCCTGAGCCCCTGGCAGAACGTTTCCTAATCTCAGAGGGAAGATTCATCGCCCGACGGACGTCACAAGCCTTCCAACCGCGCCAACAAGCCTGTTTTCCTTGGAGAAGCTTCTGTTCCGTTTTTGTGGTGCACTCAGGTGTGTAATTAGGAGAGGGAGGAGTTTTTTATTTACAGTAATTATTATGTTTGCCATTTATTTGCAGAATAATTTTTTTATGTCGCATTTACTGAAGTCACACAAATACATACGGACTCATTTATTAAAGTCTCTAAAAGTAATTGAAGTAAAAAATAAGTAAAAAATAAGTGTCATTTTCCATATATATTCCAAAGCAGTTAAAAGGGTTATAAAGGTTTGTGTTTTTTCACCTTAATGCATCCTATGCTTTAAGGTGAAAAAAACTTCTAACACTGACCGGCCCCCCCCAGCCCACCCCCCCCCCCCCACCCCCGTTTTACTCACCTGAGCCCTTCGTTCCCTCGGCGGAGACGCGTTCTTCCTCTCTGCCCTGGGTTCTCGGCTCTTGAATTGGATAGATTGATAGCAGCACAGCCATTGGCTCCTGCTGCTGTCAATTAAATCCAATGACACGGGCGTCAGGGGGTGGGGGGTGGGACCAAGTCGGGCATTCTGTGTCTATAGACACATATGCTGGACTCAGGAGTGTGCCCGCAAGGTAACCCCCTTGGGAGAGCGCTTTTCCCAGGGGGTTTACCGATGCAAGGAAGAGCCCCCGGGGGACCCCAGAAGACGATGATTGGGGCCACACTGTGCAAAACAAACTGAACAGTTGAGGTAAGTATGATATGTTTGTTATAAAAAAAAAAAAAAAGAGGGTTTACAAACCCTTTAAGTGCGGGATGACAACGTCATTTTAACCAGGTTAAAAAAGTGACACAATGAGGTTGATTTACTAAAGGCAAATAGACTGTGCACTTTCCAAACTCTCTCATACTGGTCACTGGAGGTTCAACATGGCACCTCTTGGCAAGGAACTCTCTGAGGATCTGAAAAAAAGAATTGTTGCTCTACATAAAGATGGCTTAGGCTTTAAGAAGATTGCCAAGAGCCTGAAACTGAGCTTCAGCACGGTGGCCAAGACCATACAGCGGTATAACAGGACAGGTTCCCCTCAGAACAGGCCTCGCCATGGTCCACCAAAGAAGTTGAGGTCATGTGCTCAGCGTCATATCCAGAGGTTGTCTTTGGGAAATAGACGTATGAGTGCTGCCAGCATTGCTGCAGAGGTTGAAGGGGTGGAGGGATCACCCTGTCAGTGCTCAGACCATACGCCGCACACTGCATCAAATTGGTCTGCATGACTGTCGTCCCAGAAGGAAGCCTCTTCTAAAGATGATGCACAAAAAAGTCTGCAAACAGTTTGCTGAAGACAAGCAGACTAAGGACATGGATTACTGGAACCATGTCCTGTGGTCTGATGAGACCAAGATAAACTTATTTGGTTCAGATGGTGACAAGCGTGTGTGGGGGCAACCAGGTGAGGAGGACAAAGACAAGTGTGTCTTTTCTACAGTGAAGCATGGTGGTGGGAGTGTCATGGTCTGGGGCTTCATGAGTGCTGCCGGCACTGGGGAGCTACAGATCATTGAGGGAACCATGAATGCCAACATGTACTGTGACATACTGAAGCAGAGCATGATCCCCTCCCTTCAGAGACTGGGCCGCAGGGCAGTATTCCAACATGATAACCACCCCAAACACACCTCCAAGACCACCACTGCCTTGCTAAAGAAGCTGAGGGTAAAGGTGATGGACTGGCCAAGCATGTCTCCAGACCTAAACCCTATTGATCATCTGTGGGGCATCCTCAAACAGAAGGTGGAGGAGCGCAAGGTCTCTAACATCCACCAGCTCTGTGATGTCGTCATGGAGAAGTGAAAGAGGACTCCGGTGGCAACCTAATCATTTTAAATCCTGTATTATAATAATAATAATAATAATAATAAATATTGGTATAACATGTAACATGGTCCAAATGGTGGAGTTGGCTTTTAACATAATGGATACAAACTCTACATCTTCTCTGAACAAGATAATTAAAATCAGCTGGCATGTACCTTGTCTGACCTTGGTGATGGGCGCCCTCCTCTTATTTTCTTGGCTATGTACAAAGTACAAACCAACAGCCCAGTGAGTTGGTCTCTGCTCTTCTTATTCATGTCACCAGCCCTGGGCGAGACTCGGAATGCCGCAGGAATGTGGTGGGAGTCAATGGCGTGATCCCATTCAGGAACGGTCTCTGAAAAAAAAAAAAAACACACAACATTTGACAAAGTGAAGTAAATAAGCCCAATCTTGTTTTCCATCCCACGGAGGATGATGGGAAGACATTGGATTTATTTTTATTAAATTAAAGTAAAAAACTGTGAGGTCAACAATCCCGTGAAACAGCCAATAGATTTTGAAGGCATTCACCTACACGTGTCTCCTTGTCTCTTTAAACAGATGATGGAGCACCTTTGCTGCTCCTAAACTCATGCAATCCGATGTGCAAATCTTGAGTTCAGTGGAGAAAGAAAGTTATCTCAAAAACTGCTCATCTACTGGGATTTCTCGGGTTTACAGAGAATGGTGAGAAAAAGAGAAAATATCCAGTGAGCGGCAGTTGTGTGGAGGAAAATGCCTTGTGGATGTCAGAGGAGAATGGGCAGACTGGTTCCAGATGATAGAAAGGGAACAGTAACTCAAAAACCCACTCGCTACATCCAAGGTATGCAGAATACCATCTCTGAATGCACAACACATCCAACCTTGAAGCAGATGGCCTACAGCAGCAGAAGACCACACCGGGTGCCACTCCTGTCAGCTAAGAACAGGAAACTGAGGTTACAATTCGCACAGGATCACCAAAATTGGACAATAGAAGATTGTAAAAATGTTGCCTGGTCTGATGAGTCTCGATTTCAGCTGCAACATTCAGATGGTGGGGTCAGAATTTGGCGTAAACAACATGAAAGCATGGATCCATCCTGCCTTGTATCACCGGTTCAGGCTGGTGGTGGGGGTGTAATGGTGTGGGGGATATTTTCTTGGCACGCTTTGGGCCCCTTAGTGCCAATTGATCATGGTTTAAACTCCACGGCCTACCTGAGTATTGTTGCTGACCATGTCCATCCCTTTATGACTACAGTGTCCCCATCTTCTGATGGCTCCTTCCAGCAGGATAATGCACCATGTCACAAAGCTCCAATCATCTCACCACTGGACAATGAGGTCCCTGTACTCCAATGTTCTTCACATCAACCAGATCTCATCCAATAGAGCAGTGGTTCTCAACCTCAGTCTTCACATACCCCCAACAGGCCATGTTTGCAGGTTTACCTTTATCTTGCACAGGTGCTTTAAATCAGAGAGTCAATGGCTTGGTATTTTGGACAGCTATTTTATCTAAGAGAAATTCCCAAAACATGGCCTGTTGGGGGTACTTGAGGACTGAGGCAAGGTCCATAAAGACACGGATGAGCGAGTTTGGGGGTTGAGGAACTTGACTGGCCTGCACAAAAGTCCTGACCTCAACTGGACAGAACACCTTTGGGAGACTGCGAGCCAGGCCTTCTCGTCCAACATCAGTGCCTGACCTCACAAACGTGCTTCTGGAAGAATGGTCAAACATTCCCATAGACACACTCCTAAACCTTCCCAGAAGAGTTGAAGCTGTTATAGCTGCAAAGGGCGGAGCCAACTCAATATTGAACCCTACGGACTGAGACTGGGATGCCATTAAAGTTCATGTGTGTGTAAAGGCAGGCGTCCCAATACTTCTGGTAATATAGTGTGTATAGCAATATGTATCCAATATACAGTATATATATATATATATATATATATATATATATATATACATATTTATATATATCAATATCAATATGTATCCATTATATATACAGCGTATATAAAAAGTCTACACACAAGTTCATTTCAGAACTTTTTCCACCTTTAATGTGACCTATAAACTGTACCACTCAGTTGAACAACAAACTGAAATCTTTTAGGCGGAGGGAAGTAAAAATAAAAAAATATGGTTGCATAAGTCTGCACACCCTACACTAATACTTTGTTGAAGCACCTTTTGATTTTTTTTACAGCACTCAGTTTTTTTGGGGATGAGTCTAACAGCATGGCACATCTTGGCTTGGCAATATTTGCCCCACTCTTCTTTGCAAAAACACTCCAAATCTGTCAGATAGTGGGGGGGCCTCTCCTGTGCACAGCCCTCTTCAGATCACCCCACAGATTTTCAGTGGGATTCAGGTCTGGGCTCTGGCTGGGCCATTCCAAAACTTTAGTCTTCTTCTGGTGAAGCCATTCCTCTGTTGATTTGGATGTACTGTATCTATTGGATACATATCAATATCATACCTCCCAACTTTTTGAGATGGGAATGAGGGACACCTATCAGCAAAGGTATGCAGGCATAGGACACGCCCCTTGCCACGCCCCCTTAAAGGAGAATTGCACAAAAAAAAAAACAAGATTGGTTGAACCCACAAGTGCTTTTTTTACCACTACTATTCCTTTATATCGGCTTTTGGAACTTACAAACGCAGAATTTTAGAGATCAGATAAAAGGTTTAGCGCTGGAAAACACTTTTTGATAGATAAATAGTGAATTTTATATACAACTACCCTGTTTCCCCGAAAATAAGACCTAGCGTGATTGTCAGTGATGGCTGCAATATAAGCCCTACCCCCCAAATAAGCCCTACCCTGTTTCCCCCGAAAATAAGCCCTACCCTGAAAATAAGACCCACAAGGACCTTTAACTAGGGCTTATTTGGGGGGTAGGGCTTATATTGCAGCCATCACCGACAATCACGCTAGGTCTTATTTTCGGGGAAACAGGGTATATAGATCAGACCCAAAAATGAGGGACAAATAAGGAGGAATGGGGGACAGAGGGGACATTGCTCCAAATCGGGGACAGTCCCTCGAAATCAGGGACAGTTGGGAGCTATGTACATATTGATATGAATACAAACAGATTGGATACATATGGATACACATTATATATATTGGATACATATGGATACACAGTATATATATTGGATACATATGGATATACAGTATATATATTGGATACATATGGATAGACAGTATATATATTGGATACATATGGATACACAGTATATATATTGGATACATATGGATACACAGTATATATATTGGATACATATGGATACACAGTATATATATATTGGATATATATGGATACACAGTATATATATTGGATACATATGGATATACAGTATATATATTGGATACATATGAATACACAGTAGATATATATTGGATACATATGGATATACAGTATATATATATTGGATACATATGGATATACAGTATATATATATTGGATACATATGGATATACAGTATATATAATGGATACATATGGATACACAGTATATATATTGGATACATATGGATATACAGTATATATATTGGATACATATGGATATACAGTATATATATATTGGATACATATGGATATACAGTATATATATTGGATACATATGGATATACAGTATATATATATTGGATACATATGGATATACAGTATATATAATGGATACATATGGATACACAGTATATATATTGGATACATATGGATATACAGTATATATATATATATTGGATACATATGGATATACAGTATATATATTGGATACATATGAATACACAGTATATATATATTGGATACATATGGATACACAGTATATATATTGGATACATATGGATATACAGTATATATATATATTGGATACATATGGATATACAGTATATATATTGGATACATATGGATTTTGTATGCTATATTATTATTTTTTATTTTTTTCCCCAGGAAAGCGGAGTTTCCCTTTAAGTGGTGGATATGTATGGGTTATTTTTGGAGGATAAGGATATGGTTTTGTGTCACTTTAACGTCCTATCATGGATGACACGGAGCGGACAATGTGACATCCAGAGCTCCCGGCTTGGCACGGCGGCTATTATGCAAGGAGTTAATTTTTAGCGAAGACAAAAGGCAGAGGGACACCGATGTGTTTGACTTGGAAGGACAGGGCTTGGAAGCTGCCAGACAGGTTTAGGCAGAGTAGCAGTGAGGAATTCTCTTTAACGATCGACGGCTCCCGTCTTCGATAAGCTGCAGCCAGTGGGTGTTCGGAGACCTGATCGGACGAGGAGCTGAACCCCCCCCCACCCCCAAAGTACGAGGGTATCCTGGGATCTAACACAGCGCCACTGTGCCCATGCCAGAGCAGGCACAGCGAACCAGGAATCCGTTCGTGAGCGGCTGAAGCGACTCCTGTTCTTGGATTTCACAAACAAAAATAAAGACGCTGATTGATTCCCAAACGTGACCTGGAAAGAGTTTTCGACAACCTGAAAGTGCGCGGCGTTATGCGCTCCCTCTCCGAAGACATCATCTCGGCTCCTCGGCTGGCAAGTCGCTGGCGACCCGGGGTTATCTCTGCTGGAAAAAGACAGAGAGGTAAGGGACATCCAACAAAAAAAATAAAAATAAATAAATAAATTGCAGTTCACCTGTCCGATGATTATCACACAAAAACGTTCGACATTTTTATATGATCTCTTCGATTGTCATCTCTAACCAGCTCTCTGGTCCCTCCTGTATTAAACTGTATGGTGACTGTTCTGTCTGCCCTCGTGTTGTAAAGCGCTGTGTAAACTGTCAGGGCTATATATAAATCCTGTATATTAATTATTTATTATAGTCATTTATTATATTAAATTATTATTATTATTATTTTTATTATTATATTATAGCTTACCAATTCTTAGATGTGATGGCTGCTTTAGTTTTCTCTTTCAGGCTTTCTTTCTTCAATTTTTAAATGAAATTATTATTATTATTTTTTTTTTATTATTATATTATATTTTATATATTTAATTGCAGCTTGCCAATTCTTAGATGTGATGGCTGCATTCGTTTTCTTTTTTAGGCTTTCGTTCTTCAATTATTATATTAGATTATTATTATTTTAATTATTATATTATATTTTATATATTATATTGCAGCTTACTGATTCTTAGATGTGATGGCTGCATACGTTTTCTTTTTTAGGCTTTCTTTCTTCAATTATTATTATTATTATTTTTATTATTATTATTATTATTATGTTATATTTTATATAGTATATTGCAGCTTACCAATTCTTAGATGTGATGGCTGCATACTTTTTCTTTTTTAGGCTTTCTTTCTTCAATTTTTATATTAAATTATTATTATTATTATTTTTATTTTTATATTATATTTTATATAGTATATTGCCGCTTACCGATTCTTAGATGTGATGGCTGCATACGTTTAATTTTTTAGGCTTTCTTTCTTCAATTATTATTATTATTATATTATATTTTATATATTTAATTGCAGCTTGCCAATTCTTAGATGTGATGGCTGCATTTGTTTTCTTTTTTAGGCTTTCTTTCTTCAATTTTTATATTAAATTATTATTATTATTATTATTATTATTATTTTTATTTTTATATTATATTTTATATATTATATTGCCGCTTACCGATTCTTAGATGTGATGGCTGCATACGTTTTCTTTTTTAGGCTTTCTTTCTTCAATTATTATTATTATTATTATTATTATATTATATTTTATATAGTATATTGCAGCTTACCAATTCTTAGATGTGATGGCTGCTTTAGTTTTCTCTTTTAGGCTTTCTTTCTTCAATTTTTATATTAAATTATTATTATTATTATTTTTATTATTATTATTATATTATATTTTATATATTATATTGCAGCTTACCAATTCTTAGATGTGATGGCTGCATACATTTTCTTTTTTAGGCTTTCTTTCTTCAATTATTATATTAGATTATTATTATTATTTTATTATTATTATTATTATTATTATTTTTATTAATTATTATTATTATTATTATTATTATTATATTATATATATTATATTGCAGCTTACCGATTCTTAGATGTGATGGCTGCATACGTTTTCTTTTTTAGGCTTTCTTTCTTCAATTTTTATATTAGATAATAATAATAATAATCTAGAATAAAATTTCAAAAAAGGAAAGCCTAAAAAAGAAAACGTATGCAGCCATCACATCTAAGAATTGGTAAGCTGCAATATAATATATATAATAATAATAATAATAATAATAATAATAATAATAATAATAAAAAAAATAATAATAATCTAATATAATAATTGAAGAAAGAAAGCCTAAAAAAGAAAATG
Source organism: Lithobates clamitans (assembly GCA_037952925.1). NCBI lineage: Eukaryota > Metazoa > Chordata > Amphibia > Anura > Ranidae > Lithobates > Lithobates clamitans. Next base: position 39,312 of record JBBGZY010002357.1, on the reverse strand, counting down.
TATGTAGCCATCACATCTATGAATCGGTAAGCTGCAATATAATATATAAAATATAATATAATAATAATAATAATAATCTAATACATTTTTTATTAATAGTATTGCAGCTCACCAATTCTTAGATGTGAAGGCTGCATTCGTTTTTCTTTTTTAGGCTTTCTTTCTTCAATTATTATTATTATTATTTTTATTATTATTATTATTATTATGTTATATTTTATATAGTATATTGCAGCTTACCAATTCTTAGATGTGATGGCTGCATACTTTTTCTTTTTTAGGCTTTCTTTCTTCAATTTTTATATTAAATTATTATTATTATTATTTTTATTTTTATATTATATTTTATATAGTATATTGCCGCTTACCGATTCTTAGATGTGATGGCTGCATACGTTTAATTTTTTAGGCTTTCTTTCTTCAATTATTATTATTATTATATTATATTTTATATATTTAATTGCAGCTTGCCAATTCTTAGATGTGATGGCTGCATTTGTTTTCTTTTTTAGGCTTTCTTTCTTCAATTTTTATATTAAATTATTATTATTATTATTATTATTATTATTTTTATTTTTATATTATATTTTATATATTATATTGCCGCTTACCGATTCTTAGATGTGATGGCTGCATACGTTTTCTTTTTTAGGCTTTCTTTCTTCAATTATTATTATTATTATTATTATTATATTATATTTTATATAGTATATTGCAGCTTACCAATTCTTAGATGTGATGGCTGCTTTAGTTTTCTCTTTTAGGCTTTCTTTCTTCAATTTTTATATTAAATTATTATTATTATTATTTTTATTATTATTATTATATTATATTTTATATATTATATTGCAGCTTACCAATTCTTAGATGTGATGGCTGCATACATTTTCTTTTTTAGGCTTTCTTTCTTCAATTATTATATTAGATTATTATTATTATTTTATTATTATTATTATTATTATTATTTTTATTAATTATTATTATTATTATTATTATTATTATTATATTATATATATTATATTGCAGCTTACCGATTCTTAGATGTGATGGCTGCATACGTTTTCTTTTTTAGGCTTTCTTTCTTCAATTTTTATATTAGATAATAATAATAATAATCTAGAATAAAATTTCAAAAAAGGAAAGCCTAAAAAAGAAAACGTATGCAGCCATCACATCTAAGAATTGGTAAGCTGCAATATAATATATATAATAATAATAATAATAATAATAATAATAATAATAATAATAAAAAAAATAATAATAATCTAATATAATAATTGAAGAAAGAAAGCCTAAAAAAGAAAATGTATGTAGCCATCACATCTATGAATCGGTAAGCTGCAATATAATATATAAAATATAATATAATAATAATAATAATAATCTAATACATTTTTTATTAATAGTATTGCAGCTCACCAATTCTTAGATGTGAAGGCTGCATTCGTTTTTCTTTTTTAGGCTTTCTTTCTTCCATTTTTAGCTGATGATCCGGCCAGAAAATTCTGTTTTTTTTTTGTTTTGTTTTTTTGACAGAACAAGCTCTCCTGCAGATGCAGCAGTTACATGGATGAGACAAACCTATTTACCACTGGCAGGGGTGCTTAAAATGATCAGCTTTTCTTTATTCATGTAAAACCTTTATCCCAAAATGAATAAAAAAAAACAAAAAACTGTTTGCTGTACCTGATTATAAAGTGTGAGCTGGAGTTTGGCTTTAATATGTTAGTGTATATAAATCTACGAGTATATATAACACCCCCCCCCCCCCCCCCCCAGACAGAAGATGATGCTGTCCAAAGGTGCCTCCTGTGCTCCTTCATCCAGAGTGTGTGTGTGTGTGTGTGTGTGTGGGGGGGGGGTGCTGTAATGCAGGAGGTATGTTACTGACCAGATATCCAGGTGAAAACAGGGGGCGTAAGCCTATAAAAAGAAAACGAATGCAGTCACCACATCTAATGAAGAACAGCTCCATAAGAACATGTGTCCCTGCTGTCACCCTGATATAAGGTAGAAGTAGGTGCAGGGAGAAAAGTAGAAGCCCCTGTTAGGTGGAGATAAAGCCACTGCAATGGTGGTGGGACCCCTGGGGGGTCATTCTACAAAAGGATTTTTCAATCAGATCTTATGTCTATGGCTAGATCACATCCTAAAGAGTAGTTCCAGCCCCCCCCCCCCCCCTCCAAAAATTAAAAAGTCAGCAGCTACACATACTGTAGCTGCTGACTTTGACTATTAGGGCACTTACCTGTCCAGGCATCCAGCGGTGTCCTCACTCGAGCAGATTCTTAAATCAGCTCTCGGGTGCTGGCGCCGCCATCTTGGTTAAGGGAAACCATCAGTGAAGCCTTGCGGCTTCGCAGCTAGTTTCCTACTGCGCATGTGCGAATCGCGCTGCGTCCTGTGAATGGGCTGGCTGCGGAAGGAAAGGTGGGGGGGTGGGGGCATAGCGAAGTGAGCCGGAAGCGGATACCTGTCAAAACTAGGTACCCGCTCCCCCCCCCCAAAAAGGTGCCAAATGTGACAGCGGAGGAAGCAGACAAGCGGAGCTTCCCGTTTTAGGTGGAGCTCTGCTTTAAGTCTTATGTCTGTAGGTGCACTCACACCGGGCACTGAACTGCATAGCTCTCAACAGTCCCTGATTTCGAGGGACTGTCCCTGATTTGGAGCAATGTCCCTCTGTCCCTGATTTCTCCTCATTTGTCCCTCATTTTGGTCTGATCTATATAGATGTATATAAAATGCACTTTTTATCTATCAAAAAGTGTTTTCCAGTGATAAACCTTTCATCTGATTCCTAAATTGCTGCATTTGTAAATTCCAAAAGCCAATATAAAGGAATAGTAGTGGTAAAAAAAGCACTTGTGGGTTTAACCAATCTTGTTTTTTTTTTTGTACAATTCTCCTTTAAGGGGGCGTGACAAGGGGCGTGTCCTATCCCTGCATACTTTTGCTAATAGGTGTCCCTCATTCCCATCTCAAAAAGTTGGGACATATGCTAAACTGAACTGTGCCTGAGATTGGTTGTTCCCCCCCCCCCCCCCATATTTCAATCCAAGTGTAGAGCACCCCCTAAAGAGCCGTTGGTGAACTTGTTCCTATTTTCCACTTTTTTTTTCTTGTTTTTTTAATGCAATCTTTATTTGACTTTGTCTTATTTGTTTTGTACAAATGGTAACATCCATAGTACAACAGCAGCAAAGCTTCCCATGCCCCCAAATCTCGGCTAAAGGGAGCAAACCCTTCATACATTGGGGAAACATGAGCAGGCTAATTTGGGGAGCTGATATGAGACATTTTGAGAACATCACCAAATAAATTAATGCAAACAGTGGCCTGTTGATGCTGTCAGAAGTCCACCAGTGGAGCACACAACCAAGGGTAAGTTGGGGGGGGAGGTTTCTCATGGCCACCAGGAAGTTTGAAGTCAGGGCCAGCCACTCTCTAAGTGCCCTCAAGCCTCCCGTGGGCAGCAACCCAGCAGTGGGTAAAATTAAAAGTTAACCTTCCTAGAGCACAAGCGAGACCGACCACTAAGGCAAACGGAGTAAAAAGGTCACGAGGGCCACGTACCTGAGATGAGACCGAAGTAGTGGGGAGACCTCCCTTGCACCTCAGGTCTTTGAAGCCTCTGGAGCTGGAGACAGAGACTTGGTGGACGCCGAGTGACAGGGGTGTCAGGGGAGTGGAGCACCATGCAAGCCTTAGTCCTAGATCCGAGCCGAGGTCAAGTCCAATTTTGGCAACAAAGTATAAAAGGGTTAATCAGAAGAAGAATGGTCGAGGTCCAAGCCGGGGTCGGTTCCAATCTGGCAGCTGAGTACAAAAGGGGCAAAGAAGTAGAATGGTCAAGGTTCAAATCCGAGGTCAATGGCAAGCAGCAATCAAGAGTAGTCAAATAGGTTTCCAGGTCACAGGTTCAGACAGATCACACACTAGCACAGGAACAAGGGGGGACTGAAGATAATCCAGCAATTTGGCACTGTGTCTGGGCTGGGCTTATATAGGGAAGTTTGAGGTCACTTCCTGTGCGCCTCCTGGGCATTTTCCCGCCTTTTTCCATCAAGTTGGGGTCACTTCCTGTGCACCTCCTGGGCATTTTCCTGCCTTTTTCCATCAGGTTGGGGTCACTTCCTGTGTGCCTCCTGGGCATTTTCCCGCCTTTTTCCATCAGGTTGAGGTCACTTCCTGTGCGCCTCCTGGGCATTTTCCTGCCTTTTTCCATCTGTAAGGGTTGGCACACTGAGGCGTCTTTGGCGCATGCTCAGTTGGCACGGATTTCCTCTTGCGGCAACGCGTCATTGGTGCATGCGTAGTAAGCCCTGGACTCTTACAGGACATCTAGCGTCTGGCCATGACAAAATAGAGTAAATAAGAAAAACACCACATAATAAAATACTTAAAATACAAGTTGTTGAGATGTAGGATTCACTAGGGCCAGCAGGGCAATGTCCAAACTAGAGGAACCCGGAGCCGACTCAGACACACTGCTCCTCCATGGGGCCCAAATAGTTTTAAGAGCTTCCAGGTACCCTTGCAGATAGCGATCCACTCATCCACTTCCATGATCTCCATCACCTTTCCAATCAAGTCCTTTTCACTTGGAATGTACAAGCTCGTCCAATAGACAGGCATAAGATATTTTGCAGCATTGAGAAGATGGGGGAAAGAGCTATGTTTAGAATGGGATAAGGGGATGGTGGGGATTTAAAGTAAAAAGTGCTTCAGGGAGAGGGGAAGACCTATGTCCAGGATTTATCTGTGTATGGACAGTTGTTCAGAAGGTCGATATCACAGGGCAGTCCCACCACATATGGAGAAATGTGCCTCTTTGGCTACATCCCCTCCAACACAGGTCGGAAATGGATGTTTAAACCTGGGCGAGGGTCATAGGCACACCATAACATCTTGTCAACCATCTTGGCGATACTTCCAAAAGTCAAAAGGGAAACTGCCAAACTGTTCCCTAAGGGTAGCAAGTGGGGCCAGGGTACCACCCTGCATAAAATGGGATAAGCTAAAATTCTCATTGCTCACCCAAGGTCCAAAAAGAAGGACAGCTTCTCACCGGGGGGGGGGGGGGGGGGGAGAAACCACTGCTCCTCCATGGGGCCCAAATAGTTTTAAGCGCTCCCAGGTACCCTTGCATGTAGCGATCCACTCATCCGCTTCCATGATCTCCATTACCTTTCCAATTCTTTTCACTTGGGGCGTATAAGCTCGTCCAATGGACAGGTATAAACCCTACTGCTACCAGTGGTGGCAAGTGTGGGGCCAATGCTAAGTAGACATGTGCACTTCGTTTCGGTCCGAATATAAATTTGGATAAATTTGGGGTTATTTGGAGATTCGGATGTATCCAAATGAAACAGCAATGAATTTTGTTGAAATTTGTTCAATTTTATTTGGTATATTCGTTTTCTAACGAATTCCAATTTTCGGAATTATTCTAATTCTGATCAGTCGAAAAAACGATCGACCGATTCAAATTCTGTGTGAGGAATAAAAAAAACCTCCGGTCTCGACAAAGGCTCCCGCCATCAGCCTGGTCCTTCGTCTGACATTTCCTAAAAACCTAAGGGGCGTCAATCTAACAATCGACTTGATCCCCGCTTCTGCGCTCTGAGATCTATGGAGAGTCCTGTGTTCAGGTATGGTTTGGGCTCCCAATGGAGTGAACCCTGCCCAGAACCACCTCTTCCAAGTGGAAAAGGTGTGTAAATATGACATCACTGAAGTAGACACCACTACTCCAGTGATCATTTAAACACCCTCTCACGCAGTCCCCGTCAACTCTTTTCTACCTTTACCACTCTACTTCCTCCTCCATTACCCCCACCCGCTAACTTACTCACTGCCTAGGAGATTGCTAATCACTTCAAAAATAAGATTGAGACAATTTGTCTCGAGATCTCCGCTCTACAGATATCTCCCTCACTTTACACTCCTTGTCCTCCTGCACAATCAATACTTCCCTCTTTTAACCTAGCTACTATAGAGGAAGTCACTAAACTTTTTTCTAATGCCCACCTAACCTTGCCCCCTGGACCCTGTTCCTTCTCAAATACTACGGTCACCATCTGACTCAATCCTACACTCCTTAACTCATATCTTCAACCTCTCCCTCTCTACTGGCATCTTCCCCAACCCTCTAAAACATGTGCTAGTCACTCCCATACCAAAAAAGGCCTCACTAGACCCCACCAATCTTAACAACCTAAGGCCCATCTCCTTACTCTCTTTTGCCTCCAAACTCCTTGAACGTTTAGTCTACAATCGACTGAGCGACCACCTCATTGAGAATAACCTTCTTGATCCCCTTCAGTCTGGATTTCGCCCTCAACACTCCACAGAAACTGCCCTCCTAAAACACACAAACGACTTACTAACAGCCAAAACCAACGGTCATTATTCCGTACTCTTACTCTTGGACCTTTCTGCTGCCTTTGATACAGTTGACCACCCCCCTCCCCCTTAAAAAACTCAATTTGCTTGGTCTCCATGGCTGCACTCTCCGTTGGTTGGAATCTTACCTATCTCATCGCACCTTCAGTGTCACTTACAACTCCTCTTCCTCTTCTCCAACTCCTCTTACCATTGGGATCCCCCAAGGTTCTGTCCTTGCACCTCTACTATTCTCGATCTACACGTCCTCCCTGGTTCAGCTGATAGCCTCCCATGGCTTTCACTACCATTTATATGCTGATGACACCCAAATCTATCTCTCTGCCCTCCAGCTCACCCCATCAATCTCCTCACGCATCACTGATCTACTAACAGACAATATCAGCCTGGATGTCAAACCACTTCCTCAAACTGAATCTATCTAAAACCGAGCTCTTAATATTTCCGCCCCCACGTGCCACCTCCCCTGACTTCTCTGTCAAGATCAATGGCACAACTATCAGTACGTCCCTACATGCCAGGGGGCTAGGGGTAACCTTAGACTCTGAATTGTCCTTTCAGGCCCACATCCAATCCCTGTCCAAATCATGCCGCCTCCGCAATATTTCTAGAATGTGCCCCTTTTTAACTAATGACACCACCAAGCTTCTAATTCACTCCCTGGTTATCTCTCGCCTCGATTACTGCAACTCCCTCCTCATTGGATTACCTTCACATAGACTATCCCCCCTTCAGTCCATAATGAATGCCGCTGCAAGACTCATCCACCTTACCAACCATTCAGTGTCCTCCGCCCCTCTCTACCAATCCCTCCACTGGCTTCCACTCACCCAACGAATAGAATTCAAAGTACTAACAATAATTTACAAAGCCATCTATAACTCTGCCCCCAGCTACATCACTAACCCTAGTCCCAAAATACCAACCAAGCCGCCCTCTTCGGTCATCCCAAGACCTCCTGCTCTCTAGCTCCCTTGTCACCTCCTCCCATGCTCGCCTCCAGGATTTCTCCAGAGCCTCTCCCATTCTTTGGAACTCCCTACCCCCAATCTGTCCGACTGTCCCCTAATCTATCCATCTTTAGGCGATCCCTGAAAACCCTTTTCTTCAAAGAAGCCTATCTTGCTTCTAACTAACACGGTTTTACTTCCTCCATCAGCTCATCCCCCCCACAGCTATTACCTTTTGTATCAATTGACGCTTCCTTTTTAGATTGTAAGCTCTAACGAGCCGGGCCCTCTGATTCCTCTTGTACCAAATTGTAATGTAACTGTAATGTCTGCCCTCATGTTGTAAAGCGCTGCGCAAACTGTTGGCGCTATATAAATCCTGTATAATAATAATAATAATCACGTGCTTCCAGATCCCGCACTGTGCAGCTGTTACTGCTCAGCACGAGCTCCATTCACAGAATGCTTAGCATATTCTAAATTAATGCAAAAAGTTCTCTAATTGAACAAGGTGGAGGGGTGGGGTAGTGACGTCACGCTCTCTGCCTCGTCCAATCAGAGAACGCTTTGCATTCATGCAGGAGATGCAAAGCATTCTGTGAATGGCGCTCGTGCTGAGCAGCCGACCTCCGGTGTTCAGAATGCATCGGGACCTGCAAGTAAGAGGAGACCGATGGAGAAGCGGCGTCTGCTACAGTGATTTCCAGCTTCCAGGGGCCAGGTATGATATGTGGTCCAAGCTGAACTATTGTAACTATGTATAATACTGCCATACCTGGAATTCTTCTTTAACCACTCGCTGACCGCGCTATAGACAAATGACGGCTACAGCGTGGCCGACTGGTTCTGGGAGGGCGTCATATGACGGCCTTCCGTGATCGTGCCTGCAGCGGGGCGCGGAGGGCATGCTCTGTGATCACAGTGCCTGGAGGACACTGCTGATCACAGGCTGAGGTGAAGAGCCAATCAGTGGATCTTTACCATGTGATTAGCTGCGTCCAACCACAGCCGACTAAGGATGTAAATAGAAGCTGGTTATCGGCATTCCTTTCCTCATGCCGACGGCTAGAGGAGAAGAGAGCCGATCACCGGCTTCTCTAAAAGGGACATCTACACTAATTATCAGCGTCCTGATTATCAGCGCAGTCCCAACAGTGCCCACCAGTGCTGCCAATAAGTGCCTATCAGTGCCTCCTCATCAGTGTCACCTATCAGTGCTGCCTATCAGTGTCCATCAGTGCCTCCTCATCAGTGTCACCTATCAGTGCTGCCTATCAGTGCCCATCAGTGCCTCCTCCTCAGTGCCCATCAGTGCTGCCTATCAGTGCCACCTATCAGTGCTGCCTATCAGTGCCCATCAGTGCATCCTCATCAGTGCCCATTAGTGCTGCCTATCAGTGCCCATCAGTGCCGACTCATCAGTGCCCGCCAGTGCCACCTATCAGTGCTGCCTATCAGTGCCTCCTCATCAGTGCCCTCTAGTGCTGCCTCATCAGTGCCCATTAGTGCTGCCTATTAGTGCCCATCAGTGCAGACTCATCAGTGCCTCCTCATCAGTGTCCGCCAGTATCACCTATCAGTGCTGCCTATCAGTGCCCATCAGTGCCACCTCATCAGTGCCCACTAGTGCTGTCTCTTCAGTTCCCATTAGTGCCTCCTATCAGTGCCCATCAGTGCCTCCTCATCAGTGCCCTCTAGTGCTGCCTCATCACTGCCCATTAGTGCTGCCTATCAGTGCCCATCAGTGCCTCCTCATCAGTGCCCACCAGTGCCGCCTCATCAGTGCCCATCAGTGCCTCTTCATCAGTGCCCACCAGTGTCGCCTTATCAGTGCCCATCAGTGCTGCCTATCAGTGCCCATCAATGCACATCAGTGCCTCCTCATCAGTGCCCACCAGTGCTGCCACATTAGTGCCCATCAATTTCTATAGGTGCCGCCTATCAGTGCCCATCAGTGCAGCCTCATCAGTGCATATTAGGACAAAAATTACCTGTTTGCAAAATTTTATAACAGGATTTGTAGCTGCTGACTATTTTTTTTTTTTTTAAGAATAACTGTAGCTCCTCTTTAACTATAAATGTTTATATATTTACTAAAATGAAGTGGACCTCTCATAAGAAAGCAAGGTCTATTTAACATAATAATAATGTGGGGCCCCCTTCCCATGCTAAATAGCAGCTTTAAAGTGGTTGTAACCCTCGGACATGAAATATGAACAAAGCACATCCCTCTATAGTGTGTGCTTGTCTCACTGCAGAGCACTAAGTGTCATTTCTGTCTGCTGCCCCCATTCCTTTACTATCAGCACGAGTCACTTCTTACATGTTCTCCTGACACCAAGAGAAAAAAAACAGTGACAGGGGAGGGAGCTCCAGCACACAGCCTGTGATTGACAGCCTCAGCTCTGTTCCTGTGTACTGTGTGAAGGAGGTCTCTCCCCTCCAATCAGCTCTCACTGAGCTCTGCAGAGTGTAAACTTCAGCTCCCCGGCCCCCAGCACCCCCCCCCCCCACCCCCGCTTTCTGACAGCTCTGACAAATTCTGCACTGTGAATGAGTTGCAACTTTTGTGTGTCACATGATATTGTCACATGGCTGCTGTTTATTACAGAACGAGAGGGGGGGAGGGGGTAGATATATCAATCAACAGATATTGCTTTTTACTGCAAGGTGAACTTTTTCGCTATTTCTATATTTATCACTAAACAAATGTTGTCATTGAAAATTTACAGTTGGAAAGTTCAAATACCTCGTACCAGCAGAACCGGAGATAAGAACGCAATACTCTATACAGAGTTGACTATTTTACTGACTTGGCAAGGAATGTCATCTTAGTGAGAAAAGTGTCAATTATAGTTTCCTTTAACCCCTTCAGCCCCGGAAGAATTGACCCCCTTTTTCCTGACCAGAGCGTTTTTTGCGATTCGGCACTGCGTAGCTTTAACTGACAAATGCGCGGTCGTGCGACGTTGCACCCAAACGTAATTGACGTCCTTTTTTTCCCCACAAATAGAGGTTTCTTTTGGTGGTATTTGATCACCTCTGCGATTTTTATTTTTTGCGCTATAAACAAAAAAAATAGCGACGATTTTGAAAAAAAAAAACGCATTATTTTTTACTTTTTGCTATAATAAATATCCCCAAAAAATATTTTTAGAAACATTTTTTTCCTCAGTTTAGGCCGATATGTATTCTTCTACATATTTTTGGTAAAAAAAAAGTCGCAATAAGCGTTTATTGATTGGTTTGCGCAAAAGTTATAGTGTTTACAAAATAGGGGATAGTTTTATGGCATTTTTATTATTAATTTTTTTTTTATTAGTAATGGCGACGATCAGCGATTTTTATCGTGACTGCGACATTATGGCGGACACATCGGACATTTTTGACCCATTTTTGGGACCATTGTCATTTACACAGCAAACAGTGCTATACAAATGCATTGATTACTGTGTAAATGACACTGGCAGTGAAGGGGGTTAACCACTAGGGGGCAATCAAGGGGTTAAGTGTGTCCAAGGGAGTGATTCTAACTGTGGGGGGCGTGGCTACGTGTGACACGTCACTGATCTCTGGTCCCGATCACAGGGAGCAGGGATCAGTGACACTTGTCACTAGGCAGAACAGGGAGATGCTTGTTTACATTAGCATCTCCCCGTTCTTCCTCTCTGTGAGACGATAGCGGGTATCCCCGCGGCGATCGAGTCCACGGGACCCGCGACCCGACTCACGGAGCTCCCAGCCGGCGCGCGCGCAATGGCATGGTGGTAAATTCAAAGGGACATACGGGTATGCCCAGCTGTGCCATTCTGCCGACGTACATCGGCGTGCGCCGGTCGGGAACCGGTTAACCACTTGAACTCCAGGAGATTTTACCCCCCCCCTTCATGACTAGGCAATGTTTTGCTATTCAGCACTGTGCTACTTTAACCACTTCAAGGTTTACCCCCCCTCTTCATGACCAGGCCGTTTTTTTGCGTTACGGCACTGCGTTATTTTAACTGACAATTGTGCGGTCGTTTCGACGCTGTACCCCAGTAAAATCCATGTCCTTTTTTTTCCGCCCAACAAATACAGCTTTCTTTTGGTGGTATTTGATCACCTCTGCGTTTTTTGTTTTATTTTGCGCTATAAACAAACCAAAAAAAAAAAAAAAATACCGACAATTTTGAAAAAATCAAATTTTTTCATCAATTTATGGCCAATATGTTTTCTGCTACATATTTTTGGTTAAAAAAAATCCTAATAAGTGTATATTGATTGGTTTGCGCAAAAGTTATAACGTCTACAAACTATGGGATAGATTTCATTGAATTTTTATTTACTTTTTTTTTTTTACTATGGCGGCAGTCAGCGTTTATTTAGCGGGACTGAGACATTGCGGCGCACAAATCTGACACTAAAGGGTTGATCTACTAAAGGCAAATAGACTGTGCACGTCTCAAAGCGCAGTTGCCCTCTGCAAGAGCAGTTGCCCAAGAGCTCAGTAAATGAGCAAAAGCTCTGCGGACTTCCATCATCCAATCATGTGCAAGCAAAAATGCGTTTTTTTTTTTTAAATTTTACTTGCAGGTGATTGGCTATTCTTTGCAAAGTGAAGCTTTACTTCATTTACTAAGCTCTGGAGCAACTGCACTTGCAGATCAGTGCCCTTCGGTGCCACCTATCAGTGCCCACCAGCGTCACCTCATCAGTGCCCACCAGTGCCGCCTACCAGTGCTACCTATAAATGCCCACCAGTGCCACCTATCAATGCCCACCAGTGCCACCTATCGGTGCCGATCAGTGCTGCCCATTATTGCCTCATCATCAGTGCTGCCTATCAGTGTCACCTACCAGTGTCTATCAGTGCCACCTTTCAGTGCCCTTCAGGGCCACCTATCAGTACCCTTCAGTGCAACCTATCAGTGCCCTTCAGTGCCACCCATCAGTGCCACCTATCAGTGCCCACCAGTGCCACCTCATTAGTGCCCATCAGTGCTGCCTTATCAGTGGCCATCAGTGCAGTCACATCAGCCTGGACAAAAATAGCGTCCATGGGAGAGTTCCAAGACCAAAGCCACTGCTGACCAAAAAGAACACAAAGGCTCGTCTCACATTTGCCCAAAAGAATCTTGATTATACCAAAGACTTTTGAGCAAATATTCTGTTGGGTATCCATAGTTGCCAACATTGTAAAAGAATGTATAGGGACACTTTTTTGTCTGTGGGCGGAGTCTTATTATAATTAGGGGGCGGGGCATGCTTTTTAAGGTGTGGTGTAGAGGGGGAAGAAAGATGTGCGCGCAGCTGCGAAAAAACGGGCGTGGTTTCAACAAAATAGTGGACATGGCTTAAAGGGTGTGTGGCTTGAGTCTGAGATGAATGAGACATGGAGGGAGAAAGAAAGAAATAAGGAGGGAGGGAAGGAGAGAGAAGGAAGGAAAGAAAGAGGGATGGAGGGACAGCAGGCCCAGATCTTACACCACAATAGAAATATGTGTATTCCATAAAGTTTAACAATTAGAAGATACTCCAAACACCTGGTGTTAGCACTTCATTTATTCCAGCACCATGGTTGTTATGGTGTGTGGATGATTGAAGTGCATTATTATTACATTGTAATATAAAATGAAATAGTTCAACTCACCATAATGTAGAATCAGTAGGAGACCCGAGCGTGTCCCCTGCCACCAGATGCCATCAGGTGTCCCCAGTGGAGTCCCTCCTTCCATCAGGCATTCCCAGTAGAGTCCCTCCTTTCATCAGGCATTCCCAGCAGAATCCCTCCTTACATCAGGTGCCCCCCAGCGGAGTCTCTCCTTACATCAGGCATTCCCAGAAGAGTGTCTCCTTACATCATGTGTCCCCAGTGGAGTGCCTCCTTACATCAGGCATTCCCAGTAGAGTCCCTCCTCCCATCAGGCATTCCCAGCAGAGTCCCTCCTTACATCAGGTGTCCCAAGCAGAGTGCCTCCTTACATCAGGTGTCCCCAGTGCAGTTCCTCCTTACATCAGGTGTCCCCAGCGGAGTGCCTCCTTACATCAGGTGTCCCCAGTACAGTACCTCTTACATCAGGTGTCCCCAGCGGAGTGCCTCTTACATCAGTTGTCCCCAGCGGAGTGCCTCTTAGATCAGTTGTCCCCAGCGGAGTGCCTCTTAGATCAGTTGTCCCCAGCGGAGTGACTCTTAGATCAGGTGTCCCCAGCGGAGTGCCTCTTACATCAGGTGTCCCCAGCGAAGTGCCTCTTACAGATCGGTGTGTTCTGTCACAAGCTCCAACCTACTCCACACCCGAGACGGAGGGTTGGCTGCAGCTCCATGTGTCTCCTCTCATTCCTCGTGTTCAGTGGAGAGGGGAGGGGCCAATCCATGCAGCTAACCCCGGCTTCAGTGTGCAGGATTTTTGTGAAGAGAGAAGCCAATTTATTGGCTGCACGGATTGAGCCCCCTCCCCTCTCCACTGAATACAAGGGGAAAGAGATCTCGCGGCGGCGCCAGCGGCCATTTTGTTGGAGCCAGAGCTGCTGCAGAGCCAAAAACATTCCCGATTTCCCTGGACAAAGGCAAAATCCTGAATCGGGACGGCCTCCGATCGGGACGAGGGTCCCAAAATCGGGATTGTCCTGGGAAAATCGGGACTGTTGGCAACTATGGGTATCTAGCTACTCAATGTAACCTCATCCAATGGGTAGAAAACTGACAGTCTAATACAATCAGTCCATAAATAAAAGCTTTGTTGGAGATGTTTATAGAGCACTACGGATTGTTGATGGTTTCATTCTCCGATCGGGACGAGGGTCCCAAAATCGGGATTGTCCCGGGAAAATCGGGACTGTTGGCAACTATGGGTATCTAGCTACTCAATGTAACCTCATCTAATGGGTAGAAAACTGACAGTCTAATACAATCAGTCCACAAATAAAAGCCTTGTTGGAGATGTTTATAGAGCACTACGGATTGTTGATGGTTTCATTCTCTGATTCAACTTTCTCCCACTTCCTTGTCCACCAAAACCAAACAGCAAAGCCTACATATTCTGTGTGAGACTTGAGGGTGACAGGTTGGATTCACATTGCCAGCAAATGCACAGCATTGTTCTCTATGAACCTGCGTGAGTGGTTTGCTTGACCGGCGGTGGTTCATATCTGCCGACCGGGTGCTGTCTTAGACAATTGTCACCTGATAGGCGTATGTTGTGTGTTTTCATGCAATCAATGCAGTGACACTGAGAAAACATGGATTGTTCCCTCTGCTGGCTGCATAACCCATCCGGGTGCTAACAGTACATGTCGAACGATTTTTTAAAAAAAATTGGATGCATTTGTGAAGGCCAGCTTATTTGAAAATGTAGGCATTTTCAGCGGCCCTCCTGCACCACTGTGCCCGGAAAGGCTGGCAGATGAAACTAGACGTGCGCAGAATGAAAAAAAAAAGTGTTTTGTTGCAGATCGATTAAGTTACTAATTTTGTTTTCGTTGCATTCATAACAAAATTGCGTTTAGTTTAGTTTGACTTATTGATTTTCAGACAAATTCAAACTTTTCCAATGGATTCGATAATTGAATCGAATTTGAATTGAAAGTATCGAATCGATCCGAATTCATTGTGCAGAATAGCTGGTTCTATTCTATTCTAAATTCTAATTTTGGAAGACGGTTCTATTCTTTCTGTTTTATTCTAATCTATTCTATTTTTTTTTTTTTTAGTTTATTTTATTCTTTTATTGTTACATAGTTACATAGTTAGATAGTTAAGTCAGGTTGCAATAAGACACAAGTCCATCCAGTTGAACCAGAAAAAAAAAAAAACAATCCCATATACGCAATCCTTCACCCACAGTTGATCCAGAGGAAGGCGAAAAACCCCAGCAAAGCATGATCCAATCTGCTCCAGCGGGAGAAAAAATTCCTTCCTGGTCCCCGTGAGAGGCAATCGGATTTTTACTGGACCAACTGTTCTATTGATCAATTGTCTGTTCTACTCTTTTCTATTTTATTATTTTCTATTCTATTATTCTCTATTCTATTACATTATTTTCTCTTTTATTCAATTCTTTTTTTTTTCTATTCTGTTCTGTTTTATTCTATTATTTTCTATTCTGTTGTATTCTATTTGAAAATTGAAATTTTGGAAAACTGCTATATTCTTTCTATTTTATTCTATTCTAGACTATTCTATTTTTTTTTTATTCTATTCAATTCCTTTATTTTCTAGTCTATTCTTTTCTATTCAGTTCTGTTCTTTTCTATTCTATTTTATTCTATTCTTCTGATTTCCATTCCACTCTGTTCTGTTTTTCTCTAGTCTATTCTATTCTATTGTATTCAATTCAGTTTTTTTTTTTTTTTACATAGTCTATTCTTTTCAAAATTCCAATTTCGGAAGATGGCTATATTCTTTCTATTTTTCTCATAATCTATTACATTTTTTTTTCTATTACATAGTTACATAGTAGGTGAGGTTGATAAAAGACACAAGTCCATCAAGTCCAACCTATGAGTGTGATTATATGTCAGTATTACATCCCTAGTATTATATCCCTGTATACTGTAACTTATGCAGCTTTAGACACGATACTGTAATGGCGGTGATGAGCAACTATAGTGTGACTGTGATAGTGTGGCGGACAACCTGACGCTAACAGACACTGGCTGGGAGGGTCACTAACTGACGTTGCTAGTGACACTAATACTGTAATCAGTGCTAATACTGTACAATGTACTGATGACATTGGCTGGGAAGGGGGTTAACATCTAGGGGCAATCAAGGGGTTACTTGTGTGCCTAGCAAGTGTAATGTGTGTAATGTGTGCCACATTTACTTACTAATCTGGCTGTTATTTCTCCCTGCTTTTCAGGGAGAAGAAATGGCCAGGTAGCTGTTCCTACCGTGTTTCCCCGAAAGTAAGACCTACCCTGAAAATAAGACCTACCCTGAAAATAAGACCTACCCTGATTTTCCAGGAGGGCTGCAATATACAGTGCCTTGCAAAAGTATTTACCCCCCCCGGCATTTTTCATGTTTTGTTGGCTCACAACCTGGAATTACCATGGATTGTTTGAGGATTTGCATCATTTAATTTACAGAACATGCCCACAACGTATTATTATTATTATTATTTTTTTATTATGAAGCAAACAACAAATAGGACAAAATAGCAGAAAAAGTCAATGTGCATAACTATTCACCCCCCTAAAGTCCATACTTTGTAGAGCCACCTTTTGCGGCTATCACAGCTCCAAGTCGCTTTGGATAAGTCTCTATGAGCTTGCTACATCTTACCACTGGGATTTTTGGCCCATTCCTCCTTGCAAAACTGCTGCAGGTCCTTCAAGTTGGATGGTTTGCTCTTGTGAACAGCAATCTTTAAGTCTGACCGCAGATTTTCTATTGGAATGAGGTCTGGGCTTTGACAAGGCCATTCCAACACATTTACATGTTTCCCCTTAAACCACTCAAGTGTTGCTTTAGCAGTGTGTTTGGGGTCATTGTCCTGCTGGAAAGTGAACCTTCGTCCTAGCCTCAAATCACACACAGAGTGCTACAGGTTTTGCTGAAAAATATCCCTGTGTTTAGCACCATCCATATTTCCCTCAACCCTGACCAGTTTCCCAGTCCCGACTGCTGAAAAACATCCCCACAGCATGACGCTGCCACCACCATGTTTCACGGTGGGGAGGGTGTTCTTTGGGGGATGTGATGTGTTGGGTTTGTGCCAGACATAGCGTTTTCTTTGATGGCCAAAAAGTTCAATTTTACTCTCATCAGACCAGAGCACCCTCCTCCATACATTTTGGGAGTCTCCCACGTGCCTTTTCACAAACTCAAAATGTGCCATTTTGTTTTTTGCTGAAAGTAATGTCTTTCTTCTGGCCACTCTGCCATAAAGCCCAACTCTATGGAGCGTACGGCTTATTGTGGTCCTATGTACAGATACTCCAGTCTCTGCTGTGGAACTCTGCAGCTCCTCCAGGGTTACCTTAGGTCTCTGTGCTCCTCTCTGATTAATGCCCTCCTTGCCCGGTCCGTGAGTTTTGGTGTGCGCCCATCTCTTGGCAGGTTTGCTGTGCCATGTTCTTTCCATTTGGTTATGATAGATTTGATGGTGCTCCTAGGGATCATCAAAGATTTGGATTATTTTTTTATAACCTAACCCTGACTTGTACTTCTCAACAACATTGTCCCTTACTTGTTTGGAGGGTTCCTTGGTCTTCATGGCAGTGTTTGGTTAGTGGTGCCTCTTGCTTAGGTGTTGCAGCCTCTGGGGCCTTGCACAAAGGTGTGTCTATGTAATGACAGATCATGTGACACTTAGATTGCACACAGGTGACATCATTTCACTAATTATGGGACTTCTGAAGGTAATTGGTTGCACCAGAGCTTTTTATGGGCTTCATGCCAATGATCAGTTTTTTATTTCTGAAAAATCGTTTTATGTATATATTTTTCTAATTTCACTTCACCAACTTAGACTATTGTGTTCTGGTCCATCACATATAATTCAGATTAAAAAAACATTGAACTAAAGACTGTAATGTAACAAAATAGGTAAAAAGCCAAGGGGGTGAATACTTTTGCAAGGCACTGTAAGCCCTACCCCAAAAATAAGCCCTAATTTAGGGTTGTTGTGGACAGCTGGAGTCCTCTCTGTTAAAGTATTATGTGTGGAGGGTGTGTGTTTCTGTAGTGTAGTTGAGTAAAATGCCTTCTTGTAGCGCCGCTCGGCACTCAGCTGACCTCCAGTTGCTCTCCTGCTCCCCTCCCAGCTGTCTGCAAAGCTCGGAGCGGGTGAGAGAGCTCAGGTGGGTCATGGAAGCGCCGAGCCGCGCTCAGCTGACCCCCTCCGCTCTTCTGCCAGCTGTCAGTGGGGGGATCTCGCCCCCCCCTCCCTCTGCAGTGCTCGTGCCGGGGAAGATCGATCAGGCGGGTCACGGAAGTGCTGAGCGGGGCTATGGGAAAGTATGTGACACGGTTGGATTGCAGAGGCACATACCTTTTGCATTGCATTCTACTGCTGTAGCGAGGATTCTAGTAGTTTGCAAGCACTTTTAATCTGTTCACACTGGGGATTAAATGGCAAGCCCTACCCCGAAAATAAGCCCTAGTCTGTTTTTGGTTGCCAAAATCAATATAGGACCCGGGCTTATTTTCGGGATAACACGGTATGTACACAGAGTTGTGTGTGTTTGTGATTGGACACAGCCGATCAGCTGAAATCATTGGCTGAGGTCTGCTACCAAACTCGTGCTATGTCCAATCACAGCACGGGTTGGCAGGGGGCGCGCATATATACGGTCATGTACATGTAGGTGACTGTGTCTGTACCTGCTGCCTATTCCCGGTATATTTACTCTGAGCGGTCAGCAGGCGGGTTAAATCCGTGCCGTGGTGGACATGCCACACAGCTTTGCTTCAGGGAAGAAGTGCATCCAGTTGTACAGGATGCTTTTTGTTGGGTTTGGAGTTGGAAATTGGAAGTAAGTACAAGCATCTGACCAGCTTCTGGAGGCAACATTATAACTCTTCCTCTATGATAACTTCAAATACAGTGGAACCTTGGATTACGAACATAATCCGTTCCAGGAGAATGCTTGTAATCCAAATCACTCGCATATCAAAGCGAGTTTCCCCATAGAAGTCAATGGAATTGAAGATAATTCGTTCCGCACTGACTTCTATTACATGCAATACCGCATGTGGCCAGAGGTGGTGGGGGGCGCCAGAGAGCCTCGGAAATACTCGGGGACAGCTCAGAAAGCCTCATAAAAACTCGGGAACGGAGTGTTTCCGAGTCATTCGGAGTATTTCCGAACGGCCTTGTACCATTCCGAGTGTCCCTGATGCCCCTCCACCTCTGGCCAAATGCGGTATTGCACCGCCCATTAGCTTAAATTCTGCTCGTTTTACGAGACAACACTCGCAAACTGAGTCAGAATTAAAAAAAAAAAAAAGGTGCTCGTCTTTCAAAATGCTCGTTAACCGTGTTACTCGTAAACTAAGGTTCCACTGTATAGCAACTTAAATCTAGAACATCATTTTAGTTACGTAACCTGTTTATAGGGATCTATGCTTCTGACTTAAGCCTCGTACACACGATCGGATTTTCCGATGGGAATTGCGTGACGACAGGCTGTTGGTGGAAAATCCGACCGTTTGTACGCTCCATCGGACAATTGTTGTCGGATTTTCCGCAGACAAATATTAGATGGCAGGCTTTCAAAATTTTCTGCAGGGAAATGTGTGTTGTCGGATTTTCCGAGCGTGTGTACACAAGTCCGTCGGATAAAAGTCCAAAGTACAAACACGCATGCTCGGAAGCAAGGACGAGCTGGAAGCGGTCGGTCTTATAAACTAGCGTTCGTAATGGAGAATTAACATTCGTGACGCGGCAAATTAGGAATTCTGGAAATGCAGCGCACAATTCTCTTCTTCTTTAATGGGATAATAATGAAGCTGCTTTGCTGGTGATACTGATGGAGTTATGGCAAACAAATTTTCAAAGGATTTTTTTTTCTAGTGATATCAAAAATAATATTATTATGCTTTTTTTTTTTTTTTTTTTTTTTTTTGGGAAAGTTACCACAACACCATTATCCTGTAGTTTTTAAGATCAAAGATACAACTATGTTGGAGTCCCTTGTCAATGTTACATTGTATTTTTTAAAATGTAACTGCCGACTCCCAAACTGTCATTTGAAGTAAAACACACAGCCAAGTATTATTCTCCACTATTTTTTTATTGTGCATTAAAAAAAAGAAACCAAAAAAATTAGACATGATATCTGCCAATAGAACTTAACCAAAAAGTGCATTCTATGCATCCAAAAATATAGAAAATATAACTAATCAAATCATTATTATTCAACCAAAAAATAAAATAAAAGCCTCATGCATGTGTCCTGCTTCTTAATATAGGGGGGTCAACAATGCCAAGAGTTGGTGAAAGCAGGGGTCTGTCATCCGGAGATCATTCCAAAAATCATTCGGATTATTCTCCTGGAGCTCCCAGAGCAAAGGCATATGACAGAATTGGTCACGATTAAGAAAGCAACCAATTTTTGGTCCAAGAACTCCTCCTGTTCCTGGACTGGACTTGGGTCAAAGCAAAAACTCCAAGGCCAATAACAAGTAACACGTTATCTCCTCCGATTCCGCAACATGTCTGGTTGACGAACTGAAAAGCGCAAAACGAAAAGCGTGAAATGAAAAGTGCGAATCAACACTCACCAAACTTCTACTAACACGAAATTAGCAGAAGGAGCCCAAAGGGTGGCGTCTGACAATTGAACTTCCTCTTTTTCGGCTCGTAGTACGTCTAGTACGTCACTACGTTCGTGTTTGTTGGCCGACAATTGTGTGCCGTGTGTATGCAAGACAAGTTTTGGGCCAACGCCCTTCAGGACAAAAGTCCGAGGCTTTGTCATGCGGAAAATCCGATTGTGTGTACGAGGCTTTAGAAGCGGGACGGTTGTTGAGTGGGACTGGGATCCAAAGAAAGGCTGTCCATCTAAATGAGGGTCAAACGATAACTGTGGTTGTTGTCTGCTTCTGTCGGGATCTTTGACTGTGACGGTCATATGAGGTCTCTGCCAGGGCAATGACATTTGTTTACAGGATCGGAAAACTGGATGGACTGGTTGATATTATTAGGTAAGTGCTCGATAATTATCAGCAATTAGTCAAATAGTCAATTAGTCAAATCGATGCAGCCCAGAAAGTGAGGGCTCGCCTGGTGGCTCTGCCCCTTTGGTTTCATTCAGTAATGTAGAGGTTGGTAGTCCTTCACACCAGGCCACTGATGACGTACCGTTACCGTCAATCTTGACAAGACTTGTATTTGAAACTGCTGTTGTCTTCCCAGTAGAAACGTAACACTAATGAGATCTTTAACCACTTGCCTACGGGGCACTTTTACCTCCCTTCCTGCCCAGGCTGGTTTTCAGCTTTCAGCGCTCTCACTCTTTGAATGACAATTGCGCGGTCATGCAACACTGAACCCAAACAAAATTTGTATCATTCTCTTCCCACAAACAGAGCTTTCTTTTGGTGGTATTTGATCACCGCTGGGTTTTTTATTTTTTGCTAAAAAAAAAACAAAAAAAGAACAAAACTTTAAAAGAAAAAAGTTTCTGTCAGTAAATTTTGTAAGTAATATTTCTCCTTCACTGATGTGTGCTGATGAGGCGGCACTTATGGGCACTGATGAGGGGGCACTGGTAGGCACTGTTAGGTGGCACCGATATGCGGCACTGATGAGCACTGGTAGGCGGCACTGATGGGCGGCACTGATGAGCAGCACTTATGGGCAATGATAGACGGCATGGATGGGTGGCACTGAAGAGCAGGCACTGATGGGCACTGATAAGGTGGCACTGGTAGGCACTGTTAGGTGGCACTGATATGCGGCATTGATGAGCACTGGTAGGCGGCACTGATGGGCACTGATAGGCAGCACTGATAAGCAGCACTTATGGGCAATGATAGACGGCATGGATGGGTGGCACTGATGGGCGGCTCTGGTGAGCAGGCATTGATGGGTATTGATGAGGTGGCACTGGTAGGCACTGATATGTGGCACTGATGAGCACTGGTAGGTGGCACTGATGGGCACTGATAGGCGGCACTGATAAGCAGCACTTATGGGCAATGCTAGGCGGCATGGATGGGTGGCACTGATGGGCGGCACTGATGAGCAGGCACTGATGGGCACTGAAAGGCAGCAATGTTTGGCACCGACTGGGGTCACTGATGGGCACTGCTGGGGTTGCACTGATGATCAGGGCACTGATTACCTGTCCTGGTCTCCCTTGCGAGGAGATGCCGCTGATCGGCTCTCCTCACCTCGCTTCGCACTCTGTCAGTGTGAGACAAGGAGAGCCAATAAATGGTACTTCTCTGTTTACATGTGACTGGCTGTGATTGGTTTTTGGCTCTTTACCGAGACCGGGGTCATGCCGTGTCCTAGGACCATGGCACGACCACGATCGCCGCACTGCTCAGCCGGAAGTTTGTCACGCTGCTCAGCCGCGGCAAACTCAGCCGTCCCCAGCTGCAGCCAGCCCATTGAGAAAGCGCAGCGTGATTTGCGCATGCGCAGTAGGAAGCCAGCAGTGGAGCCGCAAGGCGGTACCCGAGAGCCAATTCAAGAATCAGGTTGGGTGAGGACACCTGGGATCCTTGGGCAGGTAAGTACCCTAAAATTATAAGTCAGCAGCTACAGTAATTGGTACCCGCTTCCACTGAGTTCACCGCGGCAAACTCAGCCAGAAGTTCTGCTCTCGCCACACCCGGCCCATTAAGAAAGCACAGCGCGATTCGCACGTGCGCAGTAGAAAGCCGGCTGTGAAGCCTCAAGGCTTCACTGTTGGTTTTCTTTACTAAGGATGGCGGCGTCAGTACCCGAGAGCTGATTCAAAAATAGGCTTGGGTGAGGACACCGTGGGATCCCTGGACAGGTAAGTATCCTAATAGTAAGTAGGTAGCTACAGTATTTGTAGCTGCTGACTTTTCATTTTTTTGGTGGGGGGGGGGAGCTGGAGCTCCGCCTTAAGAAGAACAGGGTTCCTCTATGGTTTGCTGGGTCATTGGGGAAGCTATCCTATTGGATGCTTCCGCCCTATGTGACTCTAGCGGCCATCTTGGGTCAGGCTGAGCCTATTTAAGGCCCTGGCTCCCAGGTTTGGCACGCATTTGTTAGATGGTAGAGAAGGGACAAGTGCCCCCGCCTGTTAGGGACAGTAATAGCGGTAAGGCAAAGCACAGGGTCGCGACTTTCTTGGACATCATCCCATTTGGGCACGAGATGGCCTGGTGGCACTCTGATCTCTTTACAGACGCTGTCAATTCTGCTGATACCCGCTGTCCTCACATTACTGGGAACCCTCAGTTCACCCGGTTGGGCATCCTTTCCATCCGGTTTGTTGTGAACTGTTGCTGTGCTATTTCAAAAAACAAGTTTTCCATTGCACCTGACTGTGTGAAGGAAAACGATGGACTAGAAGTGTGGTGACCTCATTACATTTGGGTTCCATTGAGATTTATAGGTCCCTCTGCCATAATGGAAGATGGGACTTGTAGCCTTTCTACTCCTGTAAATGAATGGCTTGGCCGTGCAGTTGGAGCCATACACAGCCAAAGTAACAGAAGCCTGTGGGGAGAAGAACCAAACGATTCTGGTAACTGGTGGGGCAGCTTGAGGAAGGGGGCTGGGGCATGTAGCCATGTTTCATGTTACACCCTAAATATGCATATAACACCCTGCCACCCCATGTGACTCTAGCAGCCATCTTGGGTTAGGCCGAGCCTATTTAAGGCCCTGGCTCCCAGGCTTGGCATGCATTTGTGAGTTGGTAGAGTTGGGACAAGTACAGTTTGAAGAAGGAGGATGGGGTATGTGGCCATGTTTTACGTTACACCCTAAATATGAATATAACAAGAAACATGGTGGGGGGGGGGTTTACTAAAACTGGAGAGTGCAAAACCTGGTGCAGTTCTGCATACAAACCAATCAGCTTCCAGGTTTTATTGTCAAAGCTTAATTTCCATCGTGGGTGGATGAAAAACCAATTAAAATTTACCCTTTCAAAGCATGCTGCCACCCCGTGTGACTCTAGCAGCCATCTTGGGTTAGGCTGAGCCTATTTAAGGCCCTGGCTCCCAGGTTTGGCATGCATTTGTGAGTTGGTAGAGTCGGGACAAGTACAGTTTGAAGAAGGGGGCTGGGGGATGTAGCCATGTTTCATGTTACACCCTAAATATGGACATAACATGAAACATGGGAGGGGGGGGGATTTACTAAAACTGGAGAGTGCAAAATCTGGTGCAGCTCTGCATAGAAACCAATCAGCTTCCAGGTTGTTTTTGTCAACGCTCAATTGAACAAGCCGAAGTTAGAAGCTGATTGGCTCCCCATGCACAGCTGCTCCAGATTCTGAGTGCTCCGGTTCTAGTAAATCAACCTCCATGGCATGAAAGGTGGAGTATGCCTTTAAATTAGAGGGCAAGGGCCCTCCATGGGCTGTAGCAGCAGAGAATAAGTACTCCACCCTAAGTAAAAACTTCTGCCTAGTGAGCGGATTGTGAGAAGACGGCTGACAGCGTATCACTTCCAGGCTTGTGAGGATTCATTAAATTTGCATCTGATGCAACAGGCGCCTGAATTATAAATGCCACAAGTGAAAGGACGAGCTTATTACATTTTACCTGAATGCTGGCATCAGCTCTGAGGTCTCTGCTTGGCTGTAGATGAATGGGAAGTGACTGCAGTGCTGCTCCTGGATGGACATAGACAGCTGGATAATGACAATAATACCTTAACTCCTTCAATATGGGGCACTTTTACCCCCTTCCTGCCCAGGCCAATTTTCAGATTTCAGCGCTGTCGCAATTTGAATGCCAATTGCGCGGTCATGCAACACTGTATCCAAATTACATTTTTATCATTTTGTTTACACAAATAGAGCTTTCTTTTGGTGGTATTTATTCACCACTGGGTTTTTTTTTTTAACTTTTTTTTTTCTTTGTTTCTGTAAAAAAAAAGAAGAAAAAAAAGAAAAAAAACTTTCTTGATAAATTTAGGTCAAAATGTACTCCGCTACAATTCTTTGGTGAGAATAACCCAAATTAGCGTATATTATTTAGTCTGTAGTAAAGTTATAGAGTCCACAAACTATGGAATATATACGGTATATCTGAAAATTCATCAGTCCTGATGTACTGACAGCCTATTTTAATTCTTGAGGCCCAAAAATGCCAGGATAGTACAAATACTCCCCCCCCCCCCCAAATGACCCCTTTTTGGAATGTAGACAGTCCAAGGTATTTAGTAAGAGGCATGGCGAGTTTTTTGAAGTTGTATTTTTGGCATAATTTTTGGAAAAAGGAAGAAATAAAAAAAAAAACTTTTTTTTTTTAATATACTGTCACTAGTGTAGAACAGCGTTATCATATAACGGGTGTGGCGGGAATCGGGGACACTGATTGGTGACAGTATATTAAAAAAATATATATATATAATTTTTTTTCAATTTTCGACTTTTTTTTCTGCTAAATTTTTGGTCTTTTTTTTTAATGATATATTTTTTTTTAATAAACTGTGACCAGAGCAATATAATGTTACCACAGTAACATTGTACTACTCTGGGGAAGTGATCAGGATTTTTATTTATTTTTTTACATATTATTATTACATTGCTATACGCAAGCATTTCACTGAATGAAAATTCATTCATTCAGTCTGTTTTGATTAGTTGTGATTGGCCAGTGCTAATTACGTGGTGCAGATACATACCTCCCATGTTTTTGAGATGGGAATGAGGGGAAACCTATTATCAAAAGTGTGTAGACATAGGACACACCCCCTGCCACGCCCACTTAAAGGAGAATTCTACAAAAAAAAATTACTTTTTAGCACTGGGAAACACTTTTTTGAAGGATAAAAAATGCATTTTATATGCAACTATATAGATCAGACCAAAATGAGGGACAGATGAGGAGGAAAGAGGGACAGAGGGACTTTGTACCAAATCAGGGACAGTCCCTCAAAATCAGGTACAGTTGCATACCTCCCAACTTTTTGAGATGGGAATGAGGGACACCTATCTGCAAAAGTATGCAGGCATAGGACACGCCCCTTGCCGCACCCCCTTAAAGGTGAATTGTACAAAAAAACAAGTTTGATTAAACCCACAAGTGCTTTTTTACCACGACTATTCCTTTATATTGGCTTTTGGAATTTACAAATGCAGCAATTTAGAATTCAGATGAAAGGTTTAGTGCTGGGAAACATTTTTTGATAGATAAAAAGTGCATTTTATATACAACTATATAGATCAGACCAAAATGAGGGACAAATGAGG
Source organism: Lithobates clamitans (assembly GCA_037952925.1). NCBI lineage: Eukaryota > Metazoa > Chordata > Amphibia > Anura > Ranidae > Lithobates > Lithobates clamitans. Next base: position 13,117 of record JBBGZY010002357.1, on the reverse strand, counting down.
AGGAATGAGGGACAGAGGGACATTGCTCCAAATCAGGGACAGTCCCTCGAAATCAGGGACAGTTGGGAGCTATGCAGATAGGCTGATTGGCCCAGTCTGTACCTTGTGATCACACGGACCAATCACAGCTAGCAACACAGTTGTATTCAACGGATGGCATGAAAGGAATCCATCTATTGTTTACAACTGTCATGTGACCTGCTGTGATTGGTCACAGAGGTCACATGGTACCGTCGGCGAGCTGGTGCTCGGATCGGTCATCGGCCGATAACTGAACCACCACCCGGCCGCCATTTTTTGCTATAGGTTGGGGCGAGAAGCTGTTAAACCTGAACTCCGGGCACAGAAACATGTCATTTAGATATATTTCTCAATAGTCATAAACGATATAAATCCACTTTGGGTTCATCAAATTGCTTTGCAAACCAAGATATTACTTTGTAAATGTAGCAGTGACTTTATCACTGTGCTGTACGTAGCTTTTGTAGAGAGCAGAGCTGTGGGAGGGGACTAGCCGGCTCCACCCACTGCAAGCTGATCGTTGTTCTTAAGCAGTAGGAACAACAGATCGCTCTCCTCCCCTCTTCCCCTCCTCCATGACGACATCACAGAGCTGGTGGATGTTAGAGACCTTGCGCTCCTCCACCTTCAGTTTGAGGATGTCCCACAGATGATCAATAGGGTTTAGGTCTGGAGACATGCTTGGCCAGTCCATCACCTTTACCCTCAGCTTCTTTAGCAAGGCAGTGGTGGTCTTGGAGGTGTGTTTGGGGTGGTTATCATGTTGGAATACTGCCCTGCGGTGCAGTCTCTGAAGGGAGGGGATCATGCTCTGCTTCAGTATGTCACAGTACATGTTGGCATTCATGGTTCCCTCAATGATCTGTAGCCCCCCAGTGCTGGCAGCACTCATGCAGCCCCAGACCATGACACTCCCACCACCATGCTTGACTGTAGACAAGATACACTTGTCTTTGTCCTCCTCACCTGGTTGCCCCCACACACGCTTGTCACCATCTGAACCAAATACGTTTATCTTGGTCTCATCAGAACACAGGACATGGTTCCAGTAATCCATGTCCTTAGTCTGCTCGTCTTCAGAAAAGTGTTTGCGGACTTTCTTGTGCACCATCTTTAGAAGAGGCTTCCTTCTGGAACGACAGCCATGCAGACCAATTTGATGCAGTGTGCGGCGTATGGTCTGAGCACTGACAGGCTGACCCCCCACCCCTACAACCTCTGCAGCAATGCTGGCAGCACTCATACGTCTATTTCCCAAAGACAACCTCTGGATATGACGCTGAGCACGTGACCTCAACTTCTTTGGTTGCCCATGGTGAGGCCTGTTCTGAGTGGAACCTGTCCTGTTATACCGCTGTGTGGTCTTGGCCACCGTGCTGCAGCTCAGTTTCAGGGTCTTGGCAATCTTCTTATAGCCTAGGCCATCCTTATGTAGAGCAACAATTCTTTTTTTTTCAGATGCTCAGAGAGTTCTTTGCCATGAGGTGCCATGTTCAACTTCCAGTGACCAGTATGAGAGAGTGAGAGCGATAACACCAAATTTAACACACCTGCTCCCCATTCACACCTGAAACCTTGTAACACTAACGAGTCACATGACACCGGGAAGGGAAAATGGCTAATTGGGCCCAATTTGGACATTTTCACTTAGGGGTGTACTCACTTTTGTTGCCAGCGGTTTGGACATTAATGGCTGTGTGTTGAGTTATTTTGAGAGGACAGCAAATTTACACTGTTATACAAGCTGTACACTCACTACTTTACATTGTAGCAAAGTGTCATTTCTTCAGTGTTGTCACATGAAAAGATAGAAGAAAAGATTCACAAAAATGTGAGGGGTGTACTCACTTTTGTGAGATACTGTATGACCTTTCAGGGGCCGGGCGCGATGTGATGACGTCACGCCCGGCCTTTGCATTTGAAAATATGCCGCCGCCTCAACTGGGAAGACGAGATCGTTTTTTTTTTCACTCTTCCCAGAATGTAAAAAGAAAGTGTCAAAGTAGAAAAGTAAAATAAACAATAAAAAAAAAAAAAAAAAAAAAGTAAAGTGCCCCCATCCCCGCGTGTTCGCTCGCAGAAGCGAATGCATACGTAGATTGCGCCCACATATGTAAACGGTGTTCAAACCACACATGTGAGATTTCGCCGCGATCGTTAGAGCGAGAGCAATAATTCTAGCCCTAGACCTCCTCTGTAACTCTAAGAAGGTAACCTGTAAAAACCTTCGCCTATGGAGATTTTTAACCGCTTGCCGACCACCTCGCGACGATATACGTCGGCAGAAGGGCGCGTACAGGCAGAATCACGTACCTGTACGTTCCCCTTTAAGAAGCAGCCAGCGGGCGCGCGCCCGTGGCAAGCTCCGTGAGTCGGGTCGCGGGTCCCGGCGGACTCGATCGCAGCGGGGATACCCGCGATCGCCTCACGGGAAGGAAGAACGGGGAGATGCTGATGTAAACAAGCATCTCCCCATTCTGCCTCGATCTCTGCTCCCTGTCATCGGAGCAGAGATCAGTGACGTGTCACACACAGCCCATCCCCCTCACAGTTAGAAACACGCCCCTAGGACACACTTAACCCTTACACTGCCCCCTAGTGGTTAACCCCCTTCACTGCCAGTGTCATTTACACAGTAATCAATGCATTTGTATAGCACTGATTGCTGTATTACTGACAATGGTCCCAAAAATGTGTCAAAAGTGTCCGATGTGTCAGCCATAATGTCGCAGTCACAATAAAAATCGCTGATCGCCGCCATTTAAAAAAAAAATAAAATAATTAATAAAAATGCCATAAAACTATACCCTATTTTGTAGACGCTATAACTTTTGCGCAAACCGATCAATAATCGCTTATTGCGATTTTTTTTTTAACAAAAATATGTAGAAGAATACGTATCGGCCTAAACTGAGGGAAAAAAAATTTTTTTTATATATTTTTGGGGGATATTTATTATAGCAAAAAGTAAAAAAAATGTGTTTTTTTCAAAATTGTCACTATTTTTTTTGTTTATAGCGCAAAAAATAAAAACTGCAGGGGTGATCAAATACCACCAAAAGAAAGCTCTATTTGTGGGGGAAAAAAAGGATGTCAATTTTGTTTGGGAGCCACGTCGCACGACCGCGCAATTGTCAGTTAAAGCGACGCAGTGCCGAATCGCAAAAAACGCTCTGGTCAGGAAGGGGGTAAATCTTTCTGGGGCTGAAGTGGTTAAGTACCGAAGTTTGGCGCAATTCTACCAGTGAGCACAATTTTAAAGAGTGACATGTTAGGTATCTATTTGATCGGCGTAACATCATCTTTCCCATTATGCAATAAAATTGGGCTAACTTTACTGTTTTTTTTTTTTTTTTTTTTAATGCATGAAACTTTTTTTTTCAAACTTGTTTGAAAAATTGCTGCGCAAATACCGTGCAAAAAAAAATATTGCAACAACCGCCATTTTATTCTCTAGGGTCGCTGCTAAAAAAAACCCATATATAATATTTAGGGGGTTCTGAGTCATTTTCTAGCAAAAAAAAATAAAAATATACAGATTTTCACATGTAGGAGAGGAGTGCCTGGGCTGGAAGTGGTTAATAATCACAATGACATAAGGAATGACATTGTGGTGACAACTCTAAACCTTCCCACACCTGCTCTCGCAGACACCTGTTGTTTCTCAAACTGCCATTCAGAACACACAGGTCTGCGGCAGCCAATCACTTTCCCCCGTCTGTCTCTGGGTCGCAACCCTATTGGTGGCGTCACCTATCCGTCATTGCTAAAACCCGCCTACGACGGACGTCAGCGCGTATGCGCTCACTACGGACGTCACGCTCAGCGGGCGGGGGGGGGGCGGCTTAGGCTGACCGTCAGCGCTTAGCCCCGCCCCTTAGTTACGGTCGCCACAGAGCTAGCGCCCGAAGCGCCGCCCCCCTGGAAACCTTCGCCTGCCCGTCAAAGCCGATCAGCCCCGCCCCGCTGCCTGGATCGTTCTCGGTCAGCGGACAGGCCCCGCCCCGCGCCTGCGCAGTGGATTGGCAGTAGGGGGGCGTGCCGTCGGTTCCTGTCAGTGTGAACAGACCGGAGAGAAGGACCGGGACTTACCGAAGCGACTCTCCGCACCTCCTTCGCTGGCCCGGGCGGCCATGCCCTCCGACTTCATCTCCCTGCTCAGCGCTGACCTTGACCTTGAGTCCCCGAAGTCTCTGTACTCCCGAGGTGAGCGGAGGGGGGGCCCCGGGGAGGGGAGGGGGGGGGGGACACCGAGCTCCGCTCATCGCCTGCCGCAGGGGATTCTGGGAGGAGGAGCTCATGTGGGGGAGGGGAGAGGGGGGGTCATGGTTAGCGTCCTGCAGGGGGCGCCGAGTTCTGGTACCAAGAGCTTACAATCTCCTTCCTCATACAGAATGAGGGGTGAATGGGGAGCCAATCAGGTGTGTTCTTCCATCTCCACACATGTCCTGAAAAAGTCACAGCTGGAATCTGGTTGGTTGCTAGGAGCGTTGCTAGGGAACCCCAAGGAGAATGCATTGTGGATGTCCTGTGTGCTGGAGTGCCGACCTTCCCTCGTACTCCACTCAGGACTGTGCGGGGATTAGGTTCTGTCATGAGGAGATTAGATTGTGTCCTGGGGGAATTAGGTTGTAGTGTGGGGGGGATTAGGTTGTAGTATTGTTGGGGTGATTGTTGGTAGGGGGATTTAGGTTGTTGGGGGGGGGGGGGGTGGTGGTGGTGGTGGTGTGTGATTAGGTTTTGTGGGGTGATTAGGTTGCGTTGTTGGGGCGATTGGGTTGTTGGGGGGATTAGGTTGTAGTATTGTTGGGGTGATTGTTGGTAGGGGGATTTAGGTTTTTGAGGGGGGGGTGTCATTAGGTTTGTGGAGTGGTTGCGTTGGTGGGGTGATTGGGTTGCAGTGTGGGGTGATTGGGTGATTGGGTTGGTAGGGGGATTTAGGTTGGTGGGGGTGGTGTGTCATTAGGTTTGTGGGGTGGTTGCGATGGTGGGGTGATTGGGTTGTTGGGTAGATTAGATTGCAGTGTGGGGGGGTTGGGTTGTTGGGGGGATTAGGTGGTTGGGGTGATTGGGTTGTTGGGGGGGGGGGGGAGGTTGTGGTGTGTGATTAGGTTGATGGGGTGATTAGGTTATGGTGTCGGGTGACTGAGTTGTTGGGGCGATTAGGTTGGGTTGGTGGGGGGATTGGGTTGCGGTGTGGGGTGATTGGGTTGTTGGGGTGATTTGGTTGAGTTGGTTGGGGGATTGGGTTGTTGGGGTGATTTGGTTGAGTTGGTTGGGGGATTGGGTTGTTGGGGTGATTTGGTTGAGTTGGTTGGGGGATTGGGTTGTTGGGGTGATTTGGTTGAGTTGGTTGGGGGATTGGGTTGTTGGGGTGATTTGGTTGAGTTGGTTGGGGGATTGGGTTGTTGGGGTGATTAGGTTGTTGGGCGGATTAGATTTTGGTGGGGGGATTGGGTTGCGGTGTGGGGTGGTTGGGGTGATTAGGTTGCGGTGTGGGGTTGTTGGGGCGATTAGGTTGCGGTGTGGGGTGGTTGGGTTGTTGGGGCGATTAGGTTGCGGTGTGGGGTTGTTGGGGGGATTAGGTTGCGGGGTGGGGTGATTGGGTTGTTGGGGGGATTAGGTTGCGGGGTGGGGTGATTGGGTTAATGGGGGGATTAGGTTGCGGGGTGGGGTGATTGGGTTGGTGGGGTGATTGGGTTGTTGGGGGGATTAGGTTGCGGTGTGGGGTGGTTGGGTTGTTGGGGGGATTAGGTTGCGGTGTGGGGTGGTTGGGTTGTTGGGGGTGATTAGGTTGCGGTGTGGGGTGGTTGGGTTGTTGGGGGGATTGGGTTGCGGTGTGGGGTTGTTGGGGTGATTAGGTTGCGGTGTGGGGTTGTTGGGGTGATTAGGTTGCAGTGTGGGGTTGTTGGGGTGATTAGGTTGCGGTGTGGGGTTGTTGGGGTGATTAGGTTGCGGTGTGGGGTTGTTGGGGTGATTAGGTTGCGGTGTGGGGTGGTTGGGGTGATTAGGTTGCGGTGTGGGGTGGTTGGGGTGATTAGGTTGCGGTGTGGGGTGGTTGGGGTGATTAGGTTGCGGTGTGGGGTGGTTGGGGTGATTAGGTTGCGGTGTGGGGTGGTTGCGGTGTGGGGTTGTTGGGGTGATTAGGTTGCGGTGTGGGGTGGTTGCGGTGTGGGGTTGTTGGGGTGATTAGGTTGCGGTGTGGGGTTGTTGGGGTGATTAGGTTGCGGTGTGGGGTGGTTGCGGTGATTAGGTTGCGGTGTGGACACAGGTCTGATATTTGGTGTCTTATGATGTTCTCATTCATTGTACTGTTTGCTTTTTTCTTTTTACCTTTTATTGAAGTGTTCTGATACATTGATAGAATACGGGACATGCAGTCTTGGTTTGGCTTTGCTTACAATTAAAGTGGAAGGAAATACATCAGTTTGTTTTGAAAAACGTCACATGCCGGGAATGTAACTGTCACATTGGTTGTGTTTTCAGCCAAACCGTCAAACCATCCAATGGGCGGAGTCATAACTGATCACATGGGCAGCTCCATGGCAGTTGTAGATCAGAGGCCAAGTTGGAAGCTTTCTTTGGCCAAAACTGATAGGAGGGTCTAGTTTTAAAAGGAAAGAAAGTCAAGGGGGGTTACCAGCCACCTTCCTATTGGTCCTTAAAGTGATGGATGGGCTCAGTTATGCGGATTTGGATTGGACAGGTCAGCATCCAACTTTTTACCTTTTCATATTCAGTGAGCCCAATAAAATCTTATTCCCCAATCAGCTTCCAGGACAGCGAGCCTACTTCCTCCACCTGCCCCATTCAGCTTCCAGGACAGCGAGCCTACTTCCTCCACCTGCCCCATTCAGCTTCCAGGACAGCGAGCCTACTTCCTCCACCTGCTCCATTCAGCTTCCAGGACAGCGAGCCTACTTCCTCCACCTTCCCCAGTCGGCTTCCAGGACAGCGAGCTTACTTCCTCCACCTGCTCCCTGAGGAGGAGATCCTCTTCATATCCTCCTATGGGGACGCTCTGCACTCCTGTTTGTTGTCCTTCCCTTTGGTCTGTCTGCAACATCTTGACAAGGGAAAAAGGAATCGTTCCCTAATGTACGTCATATTTTCTAGTGGGAATCTAATTTTAGTTGTTGACACCTAGCAAGGGTTTTCACACGTTTTATCAGGATAGAGGAAGTATTGATCCAGGGAGTATTGGAGTTTCCTTGGGGGTTCAAGAAATTCTTTTTCCCTGTTGGAGCACATTGCCTTCTCCTGGAGGATCTGCTGTGGGTTTAGGCTTCTGAGGTTCTGCAGGTTTGAAATAAGTTTGTTTTTCTTTGATTGAACTTGATGGGCACAATATATTTTTTTTTCTTTTTTTTTCAATCTATGTAGGTGGAGGTGTTGCACCTTGTGACCAATTGGTCTTCAGACCTGCACTGGAATCTGATTGGTTACTATGGCGACGCCTCTAATTTTGCTTCCCTTCATGTTTATAGAAAGCTCCTATTCAGGGCTGGATAAATCCTCGAAGTTGAGGCGCTGGTGCGTTCAGTGATTGCAGTTGTTGCTCTCATGAGCCAAAACCAGCTAACTGTGTAGTTGGGAATTGGAAGCACATCTTCTGATGCCCTCTTGCAGCTACTTGATGAGATCGATCGACTACCGTCCGTGGTCAGTTCTGCTGTGGTCAGAATACAGACAGCTGAGTTTAGTAGGACCGCTCTGGGTTTGAAAGTTTTACATTACAGTGTCAGTGTCTCTCTCTCTCTCTCGATCTCTCTCTCGATCTCTCTCTCGATCTCTCTCTCGATCTCTCTCTCGATCTCTCTCTCGATCTCTCGATCCGATCTCTCGATCCGATCTCTCGATCCGATCTCTCGATCCGATCTCTCTCTCTCTCTCTCTCTCTCTCTCTCTCGATCCGATCTCTCTCTCTCTCTCTCTCTCTCTCTCTCTCTCTCTCTCTCTCTCTCGATCCGATCTCTCGATCCGATCTCTCTCTCTCTCTCTCTCTCTCTCTCTCTCGATCCGATCTCTCTCGATCCGATCTCTCTCGATCCGATCTCTCTCGATCCGATCTCTCTCGATCCGATCTCTCTCGATCCGATCTCTCTCTCTCTCTCTCTCTCTCTCTCTCTCTCTCTCTCTCTCTCTCTCTCGATCCGATCTCTCTCTCTCTCGATCCGATCTCTCTCTCTCTCGATCCTCTCTCTCTCTCTCGATCCGATCTCTCTCTCTCTCGATCCGATCTCTCTCTCTCTCTCTCGATCCGATCTCTCTCTCTCTCGATCCTCTCTCTCTCTCTCGATCCTCTCTCTCTCTCTCCGATCTCTCTCTCTCTCTCCGATCTCTCTCTCTCTCTCCGATCTCTCTCTCTCTCTCCGATCTCTCTCTCCGATCTCTCTCTCTCTCTCTCGATCTCTCTCTCTCTCTCTCTCGATCTCTCTCTCTCTCTCTCTCTCTCTCGATCTCTCTCTCTCTCTCTCTCTCGATCTCTCTCTCTCTCCGATCTCTCTCTCTCTCCGATCTCTCTCTCTCTCCGATCTCTCTTTCGTACCTTGAAAAAGTATTCATACCCCTTGAAATTTTCCACATGTTATGTTACAACCAAAAACGTGAATGTATTTTATTGGGATTTTATGTGATAGACCAACACAAAGTGGCAAATAACTGTGAAGTGGAAGGAAAATGGTTTTTCAAAACCTTTTATAAATAAATATGTGAAAAGTGTGGGGGGGACATTTGTATTCAGCCCCCCTTTACTCTGATATCCCCTAACTAATATCTAGTGGAACAAATTGCCTTCAGAAGTCACCTAATTTAGTAAATAGAGTCCACCTGTGTGTAATTTAATCTCAGTATAAATACAGCTGTGCTGTGAAGCCCTCGGGGGTTTGTTGGAGAACCTTAGTGAACAAACAGCATCATAAAGGCCAAGGAACACACCAGACAGGTCAGGGATAAAGTTGTGGAGAAGTATAAAGCAGGGTTAGGTTATAAAGAAATCTCCCAAGCTTTGACCATCTCACGGAGCTCTGTTCAATCCATCATCGGAGAATGGAAAGAGTATGGCACAACTGCAAACCTACCAAGACATGGCCGTCCACCTAAACTGACCAGCCGGGCAAGGAGAGCATTCATCAGAGAAGAGCCAAGAGGTCCATGGTAACTCTGGAGGAGCTGCAGAGATCCACAGCTCAGGTGGGAGAATCTGTCCACAGGACAACTATTAGTCGTGTTCTCCACAAATCTGCCCTTTATGGAAGAGTTGATAGCAGCAAAAAAATACTCTTGCGCCTAAGTGTGGTGTCCGGGTGATCGATTGTTCAAGGAATACATTTTCAGGCCTTGCTGCCCTCTAGGATCGGGGATATCCTAACAGTCACAATAAGAGTAAAGCACGTCTCCAAGTCGCACAATTTCCGGTGCGGCTTTGGGGTGACTTTTGGTGCAACTTTGGGGTGACTTTCCACGCAATGGATCTAAGTCGCATCAACAGTCAGGCCATAGTAGTGCAGGCACATTTTCAAAGTTGCTGTGACCTTAAAGTGTTACTAAACCCAGGAACCTGCAGTCACTGTATTTGGTCTCTCACAGTACACAGAACATGGAAATGCAATTATGTTAGTAAATATAAACTGCTAAATACCTTTTCTCATCAGTAGTATATAGCAGTCTTGTGACTTCTATCAGTGCCTGGTTAAACTTGTAGGAGGAGTTTTTTTTTTTTCCATTCTGCTCTGACTGTCCTATGAGGCTGCAGGACCCCTGATCCTCTGTCTGGATGGTGCTGATTGGCCTTGTACTGATCTCACCGAGGGATATGCTTTGTTCATATTTCATGTCTCAGGTTTACAACCACTTTAAAGCGATTGTCATCACTGACCTTGCAAAGTGAACACACATACTATGCTAAGTATAAAGCTTCTACTTCTTTAACAGAATAACCCCAGTTAGCATGTGCAGTGATAACCTTTAGAGAATGTATATAAACATATATATACAAAAAGATCATTTAGGGTAGTGCCTTATCAGCTTCTATCTCCTCAATGAGTTCGGGGACTTGGACATAATGAATAGCACAGCTACTATCTGGAATACCAGAGGTTAATGACCTATAGCGTGCTTCCTATAGCTGCTACGGGAGACGCCTACAATTCTCTCCTAATGCTATTCAATTACTGAAATCTTTTGTCCCCAAAAAGCAGTCCCTGAAAAAGAAAGCTGGCCGTACATTAGCCAAATTTTGGTTTAAATTTTTTTTGTTTCAAATCCGTATTAAAGTGTTACTAAACCCACAACAGTAAAATCAGTATATGCAGTAAAGCGTGCTGGCTATACTCACTGTGGAACCTAAGGAGTTAATCCTCTGCATTGTGTAAAAAGGCTGTTTGATCTGCCCCCCCCCCTTCTTCCACTGTCCCCAATATATCTGCTGTCAGAACAGAAGCTAGGGGACAAGCTGCACATGCTCAGTTTGGTGTGGGAGCTCTTATCAGCTCTCATCACTGAGCTCTGCAGTGTGTAATTTCAGCTCTCTGCAACCCATTTTTTTTTTAAACTCGCAGACAAGCTTTATATTGTGCAGTTTGAATGGATGTAGGGAAGAGAAGACTGCAGATAAACAGGTACAGGATTTAGGAGTGCGTGCTGTGCGCAGGGTTTAGGAGTGCGTGCTGTGCGCAGGGTTTAGCAGTGCGTGCTGTGCGCAGGGTTTAGGAGTGCGTGCTGTGCGCAGGGTTTAGGAGTGCGTGCTGTGCGCAGGGTTTAGGAGTGCGTGCTGTGCGCAGGGTTTAGGAGTGCGTGCTGTGCGCAGGGTTTAGGAGTGCGTGCTGTGCGCAGGGTTTAGGAGTGCGTGCTGTGCGCAGGGTTTAGGAGTGCGTGCTGTGCGCAGGGTTTAGGAGTGCGTGCTGTGCGCAGGGTTTAGGAGTGCGTGCTGTGCGCAGGGTTTAGGAGTGCGTGCTGTGCGCAGGGTTTAGGAGTGCGTGCTGTGCGCAGGGTTTAGGAGTGCGTGCTGTGCGCAGGGTTTAGGAGTGCGTGCTGTGCGCAGGGTTTAGGAGTGCGTGCTCTGCGCAGGGTTTAGGAGTGCGTGCTCTGCGCAGGGTTTAGGAGTGCGTGCTGTGCGCAGGGTTTAGGAGTGCGTGCTGTGCGCAAGGTTTTAATAGTGCGTGCTGTGCGCAAGGTTTTAATAGTGCGTGCTGTGCGCAGGGTTTAGGAGTGCGTGCTGTGCGCAGGGTTTAGGAGAGTGTGCGCGCAGGGATTAGGAGAGTGTGCGCGCAGGGATTAGGAGAGTGTGCGCGCAGGGATTAGGAGAGTGCGCGCTGTGTGCGCAGGGATTAGGAGAGTGTGCGCAGGGATTAGGAGAGTGCGCGCTGTGTGCGCAGGGATTAGGAGAGTGTGCGCAGGGATTAGGAGAGTGTGCGCAGGGATTAGGAGAGTGTGCGCAGGGATTAGGAGAATGCGCGCTGTGTGCGCAGGGATTAGGAGAGTGTGCGCAGGGATTAGGAGAGTGCGCGCTGTGTGCGCAGGGATTAGGAGAGTGCGCGCTGTGTGCGCAGGGATTAGGAGAGTGTGCGCAGGGATTAGGAGAGTGTGCGCAGGGATTAGGAGAATGCGCGCTGTGTGCGCAGGGATTAGGAGAGTGTGCGCAGGGATTAGGAGAGTGCGCGCTGTGTGCGCAGGGATTAGGAGAGTGCGCGCTGTGTGCGCAGGGATTAGGAGAGTGCGCGCTGCGAGTGCATTCAGGGATCTGTTAGATCTGGGAGCCGCTGAGCAAAGCTGTCCCCTGTAAACACAGGTTTCTATGTGTACAAGTGACAGTGGGGAGCGCAGGGTGAGAGACGGAGGTGGCAGAATGAAGTTTCGCCACTTTCCGGCTGCAAAACTGGGGAGTAAGAGTCACATGACAAGGCCGGCCCGGGGCCTTGTGTTTTGATGTGTGCTCTAGAATCTAGAAATCATGAAGACTCTTACTAGAGAGATCTCCACCTTCTAAGCTGAGGAGCTGACCTGCTGCATTGTGAACAGGTCGGTCGCCTGCCACGGGCACCATTCATGGCATGCTTTACATTTTCTGAAGAAATGCAATGTGTTCTCTGATTGCACAAGGTCGGGGCGGGGGGATTCCACGCTCTCCACTTGGTCCTGTCAGATACAACCAATTTGGATGCCAAGAGTTACGGTTCTTTAACTGAAGATGTGATATTTGGATATCGGGGAGTTGGTCTATTTATGGTGAGAAAATTGTGACATTGTAGATTGCAAGCCCTTTAATGTTATCTCTTGTTATCTTTGTTCTCTGTTTTATATACACCATATCTGTTTTGTGAGATGCATGCACAGTGGTTGGACTGGTTTGGTGCAGGAGGCTGCGTCTCTATATACTGTATGAGATATTCCGACCTCGGCAATAAATGCCACAAAGTCTCCTTCAAAGCAGAATTGACTCTCTGAATAGTTTACAGTTCAATAGTTGAAAGTGCAGATTTGTTCCTAGGATGAATGGCTCGCTGCTTTCACGTTGGAAGTCATGAAGTGATCTTGTTTAGCTAGTTCTGGGTAGTACAAAATTAACTTGTAAAGTGTTAGAGGTCCTTGATGCCTTTTGCTCTGTTTTGTTTCTCATAACCTGCTACCTAGAAAAGGTTTGACCCATCCTAAGTGGATTCCTCGCCTTTGGCTACATTCTTCACAATCGGGGAATTTTAATGATTTACTACTTGCATGGTATGGAGCGCTTATGTGCTGCTTTGTGTCTTATTAGCAGAATAGGAGCTCTAGGAAAAGGTTTACTTCCGTTGTGGAAAATATCACTGCGTCTAAAGCTAGCCACATATGCATAGACATCTGTGCTTCCATGGGGGGTTTTCATCCAGGGTTCCTCCAGTGGTTGCTAGGGGTTTCTTGAGTTGTAGAAGATTTGTCCCCCACCTACAATGACCAGCAATGTAAGGGAGTGCTTTTCCACTGACAATTGAGGCTGCCTTTCTCAATTAGGGTTTCATGGAACCCTAGGGTTCCTCCAGAGTTTGCTAGGGGTTCCTTGAGTAGTGTTGTATTAAACTCCCCATGGACCAGCAATGTAAGGGGCGTTCTCCCCATGGAC